>JANIJG010004112.1:45591-57088 GCA_024611175.1 Megaceryle torquata | reverse complement strand
AGGGCACGTACAGCAGGACTGGGGGGATGTCGGTGTTTAGGTGCGTGTGATGTGCGAGTGGGGGGGGGGGGGGGGGGGGGGGGGGGAAGTAAGAATCCAGGTGTTTAGTATTCATTATCATCATGCAATTGAAAAGGTACCCCCAAAAATCTTCTTCACATCAAGAATTTTTTTTAAATATAGGGCTTCGCTATTATTCCCTCATCATTAATACTGATCATATTTACTTAATTCTTATAAAACATAAATCACCAACTTTAGTGATATCAAACACTATTATATTCTTCATTAAATACCTACAGCAGCATGAGGCTGTTAATACTACTACTTGCCAGTCAAAGCCATCAGTAATTCCAATTCTTCTACCACAGTAAAAAGGGACTTAAGTACAAGTAGAGAAAAGCAAAGAGCTGTGAAAGAACACAAGCATCTTCAGAACATGCAATGCCATACTACATCAACACAGAAAACCCCAATTACTAGAAATCTCTGCCTCTGTGGTGTGAGTAATACAAGGGGAACGAATTAGACCCACAAAAAGTCAACGTTCAGAGCCCACAGATTATAGGAAATACAAGATTAATTATTCCTCATATAGCAAACAACACCATACCGCCTGCATTTCCAGTAATACGATAGAGTAACTCACTGATTTCCTATTTCTTTTTAAGAGACAATGGAGGTTTTTTTTTTTTTTTCCAACTCACCAAAACACTTCAGGATTTGGCATTTGCTGTGATGGCAGACATTTATTTAATCAATCCAAGTTTGACTTCAGATAAAGTCTTCTCAAAAGTGACTTGGGAATTAACATTTATTTATAATTGAAATTGATCTGTAATGCATGTACAATTATCTTAATGAGTTTTGCATGGGTATTATCTAGATTTATTCTTCTAGAGTCACACACAAATTATTCCAACATGATTATCTTAGTTAATCCATATTATCTGGTTTTTACCACCATCTTGTTTCCCTTTGTCCTCTTTTTTTTCTTCAATAAGACCTCATAAAACCGTAATTCCCTTAATTTCATTTTTCTTTAGCTTTGTATATTGAACAGGCAGCAATTGTTTTAGAAATCTAATAGGCTTCATTTTATTTTACTTAAGTTCAAACTCCTCAGAGTCAGAAAATTTCCATCATCTTACTGCTCCTCCAAGACCTTTAACTTCTAAAACATCACATAAAACTCCAGACAAGTGTGGTTGACACTTGTGTTCACAATTATTGACATCACTGCAGTTCAACCATCATATATCCATGCATACAGGGATGCATGCAATAGACAAGATGATACTCTTCTGTGTCCACATACAGTACTTTCTGCCCCATTCTAGTCTAGAAGAGAGCAAGCTCTTATATATATGTGAAAATATGATCTAGTCAGTTCAAGCTGCTCAGAAATCTGCTATAAATATAGAACTTATCACTTCCAACTTCACATTGAAAAGCAAAGATAAAAAACAAAGAATAAGAGACTACACTGGTTCCATTGTTTCTTATCTTCCACAATTCTTCATTAAATTTCATGTTTTTATGATTATCAGCTTTACAGCATTATGACCCTTGAGTCAACCAGTTTACTGCCATGAAAACATTGTGTAATTAGCCTAAAACATACAAGTTAAAAGTCCCTGTAATTGAACAGTACTTTCTTATCCCCTTACCAGAGCAAGCATTTCTCTTCCAAACAGACATTTCAGAAAAATATTGAGATAAGTAATAAATCCATTCCATGTGACCGATGAAGAGACAAGTACAACCCAAAAGATGCATGTACAGAACATCAACTGCATGCTGTTGAAGCCAGGAAATAAGAAGGAGGAATGTAAGAAGCAATTATCACAGGGTAGTAATAAAACACTTCAATTTGTCTCATGATTTCCAGCTGATAAATTTGGGAAAGTGTCAAAAGTATTAAGGATGTATTAACAATACCCTGTATTAGGCCTAAGTGCATTCAGCTGCATACTTGCTCCTGACTGAAGTCAGTGTCAGAATATCCTAAATACATCTCTACCAATGGAACAGGCTGCTTGCTCCATACACAACAAGGCTAAAAATCAAAATTTCCAAGCCTTTTTTCATTCTTAAAGAACATCAAAGTAATAATTAGCATTTGTCAATAATAAAAATTATTATGAGAATTACAAAACCTAAGTTAACCAGTTAATTATTTAAGACAAATATTAATCTTTTGAAACTAATAACTTCTTGCATTCTGAGAAGCAGTTGTCCATCAAACAAAGCATGCAAAACTGGAAATAAAAGTACTACTGGATGGATTTTTTTTCAAAATATCTGTTTCCTACGTAGAAAGAATTAGGAACACCACAAGCACAAGTTTTGCTTTTGTAATTAGTATAGCCAGACCAGCAACTCACAGGAATGCACAAAGTTTGATGTAGTCCATGCTGGGATGCAATGCCTTGGTAGGGTCACAGTTCAAGCAGGGACAGTACAGCATATAATAACATTTGAATTTCTGCCAGTACTAAAATAGTAGTTATGACTAAAAACATTATCCAGTTTTGGCCAGAGTAGGACTTGACAACTAAACTGGACTTAGAAGTTTAAGAGGAAATTATAGCTTCTTTTTTAAAAAGTAGTATTTTTAAGTAATTTAATCCAAGCTAGTATTTGAATTTTCAAATCAGACTTTAGTTCTTACTTGGCAGGTATCTGTAATCTTCTATTTTTCTTTCACATTTCCCAGAATTCATAACTATGCAGGTTCTTGGAGGTCTTGATAGTTCCAGCAAAAAAATAAATAAAAATAAATAAATAAAATAAAATAATAATCAACGCTGGCCTGGCACTGGAGCTAATCTAATAAATTTCTCCAAAAACCCAAAGCACTAGACAGTATGTTGCTAACATGCCAAATGGTTACACTTACACATAGTTTGGGTCCAGCAGAATAACAGCAAAGGCGTTTGCACATCACTGGACTAAGTTAATAGATTTGGTTTGCATTCAGTACACCCAGCTTGCAGCTTGGGTAGTCAGCAGCACCCTAACCAGAAGAGGGTGTGTATATGTACAGAACAAAGTCCCCCCCCAAAAAACATGAACTAACAAGAAGAAATTAGAAGGAAAGATTGAAGGGGAGATATGGCTTGCTTTTGTTAAAATTGAAGAGAAAAAAATCAAGTACAGTAAATTGACATGATTATCCTGGTCACGTGCAATCACTATATATGGTATCTCTTGTAGGGTCCTCAGTAGCACAAGCTGTAAGGACACTCCAAGAGAAAAGTTAAAGACCAAACCTCCCATGTAAGCAAAGAGATCCTTGACTTAGGTAGCAAGCACAGTCAAACTCTAGCCACAGACCAGATTACCTTCAAAATTTCCTCCAAACTGAGGATGAAATATTAAAAAACTCACATGACATACTCTTTGATATAGAGTCAGTAAGACAATGAGCAGAGAAGATCTGCGTCTACCCTCACATAAATTCACACAAACAGGGAATATGGAGGCAGATATTTAAATTACTGTAATTCACACAGGCAGAAACAGCCAAGCACTAAAGAATGGCTCTTTAAAGAATGGGTCAATAGCAAAAATATGCTTTTTCAGTTATTGAGAGAAGGGAGGTGGGCAAGTGATAGAAAAGCCTTTTTTCCCACATTTTATCAGGAAAAAAAACCCAAAACATCTCTTGTGTGTTTAATGGCATGTACCACAAAGTAAAAATATACTTAATATAATAATCTACTCAGCCACCTTTTAGTCTGGCCACAAATATGGTTTTTAGGATCCTTCCCAAAAATGTAAGCCCAAATGATAGACAAAATGGAGAGCTGAATCACTATCACTGCATATCAAAACAGAAAGATCACAGACCATGATGAACTTTACTGGGCAAATAAGGCCAGGCAGAATGCCATTTTCACTTGTTTGAATTCAAGGCTTTTAAATTCATAAGTCTCAATAGTAATGCTGCTATGACTAATTTATCATGCCAATTATTTCATTCTCATTATTTCTTTAAAGAAAGATGCCGCTATCTCAAAGGACCAAGCTGCAACAGAATTTGTTTTGGGTTTTTGTTTGTTTTGTTTGGTTTTATTTTGTTTTGTTTTTCTATTCTAGGTGCCAGCTGGCCAGAAGTTAGTACAGATGCTGAATATTTTGTTACTCTTCAGGAGGGCTATGTTTCCTCAGCCAATAGCCTTGATATACAGACACAGCAATATAAATGCTGGTTTACAAACCGGACACTCTACAGGATTGAGCCACAATCCAATTCCTCATGATAATAAAATCTGCCCTGCAGGGGGTTCAACAGATTTTCTATATCCTGTTGGTCCATGTATAGTTTTTAAATAAAATCACAGACATGACTATGTCCCTACACTTCTGTTTGAAGATTTCTTCTTACCTTTAATACCATGATGAGAACATCTTAGACTGGAATTGCAGGAAAATCAAATTCCCAATTACAGGGAAATTACTTTCATTAGTGGATGTAGTTTTATAATGGCCAAAATCTTAAAATTAAAACCAATGTCTATTGCAAGAGTTTAAAACAGCTGCAGAACACTTTATACTTTGTGGCTTATTTCAGAAGCCACAGACAGATAATCTAGCAACTTGATTGCCGAGATGATGCGGTCTCTTGGACTTGCAATCCAAACCCATTTGTTTAAACAAACATTAGTTTCATTCACTATATTTCTAAGATGGCACGGCTTTAGATTCCATAACACAAGAAAACTGAGTGTGCAAAGAACACAGACTTGTAGCTAACTCATTTGTCTACATTCACAAGACAAAAGAAAAAAACTAACTTGTTTCACTATAGGTAACAACCAAAAGAACATATTGAACAAAGACCTATTGGTGTTAAAAAAAATTAAATAAATCTATACAACAAATTCTACTTCTACCATTTTTTCCTGTACATACTCTCTTATTTTTCTTCAAACTTTCTTCCACTGACAAAACTACATCATACATCCATAAGGGTTAAAAAGGAAGTAAAAATGCAAAAGATATATCAAGTCAGCTCACCTCACCTCTGATTAGAACAGTACTACACTGGCTCTCAGACAATGCGATACATTTCCAGTTAGATTGGCTTATGAATGTGAACTTCATAAGAGTCTTGTACAAAAGGTAGCTATTCTCAAAAATAAATAACCAAATAAATCTATTTCTTGAACTGAAAAAAACTCCTGTGTATTTTATAATCTGACTAGATATCTGACCAAAACAGACTTGATTCTTAATGTAATCATGGACTTACATCAGCATTTTATTGAAACAGACTTAGTAATGTTAAGTGATTTAGAGTACATTTCTTTCTAAAAATGCTACCAAATTAGTAGTAAATGTATGCCATTGGTATATAAAAAAACCCCCCAAACCATACTAGAGTGAAGTCTTGGTTTTTCACTCCATGCATCTAACTACCATTTCTGAGTATAACAAATGGGCAAGGCAGTCACCTTCTCATTTTGTTTTTCTCGGGCCATTCACCTAGCAACAAGGAATAGGAAAAAAATCCAAGTTTATAAGGATGGCATGAAAAGTGAAAATGCACAAAACTTGATATAGAAACTCCCAAAAATACACTGTTGTTATTAGTATTTATCCAGCTTCCAATACTTTCTCAGGGCAACAGTATTATCATATACACATACATAAGCAGCAGAAGAGAAAGGTACAAAGGGGACAAAGCGACTTTTTCTCCTCATCACACAGACACACCTCCAAGACCCCCTTAGCCTTTGGGTATCTTGTGGCTGCACATCCCAAAGGCTGTTCTATCATATTTGCACTTTTTTAATCATTCCAAGAAGTTGCTCTGGAAGCTAAGAAACTATCAGAACACAGAAGAACTGCTACCTTCTTTCCCCTCAAAAATAATCCCTAATTCAGGCTAGGAGCTATAGTGGTATAAAAAACTTTGATGGACAGTAGCTGAGGGAACTTCATATTCCCTTTGCACTGCTGGGTTAATGAAGAGGGATTTAGTCAAACTCTTAAGTCTTTAAATACTAAAAATGTTCCACATGTCAATACTGTTATCTCTAAGAAGTTAGCAAAGGCCCCATGGGGTAAGCCTAAAGGTCCATGGAGAGTAGTGTAGTCTCTCCAACAGAGCAGCAAGAAATGCATCTCATGAAAAACACAGGCCTGGACAACTTCTATAGTCTATTCCTTTCTGCTAGACGTTGGCATTTAAAGCTCTTGAACTAGAGATGCTGGAGAGCAGCATTTTTAGTATCTGTTTATGGACCCACTGTCCATTAATTTGATAAGCCCTTTTTTGATTCTGTCTGAAACTGTATCTCCACTGCTTCCTGCAGCAGCAAGTGCCAGGAGTTCACTGTTTTCTGGAGCTCCCTTGAGTTTGACGTCTCTCAGTTCTTGTACTTCAGCAATAAGTGAACAACAGCTCCCCACTTCCCATATTGTGATTTTCTAAAATGCAGTCAGATCTCTTTTCCCCACACAGTCTGTTCTTCTCCACTGTGAAAAATCCATGACCTTTTTATTCCCTACTACTACTGCATTTATCCATCTCTTAGGACTACTCACCTATCCCTACTCTCAAACAGCACCAGGGAAAGGGGTCCAGTTATTTGCTGCAGCATAGTCCACTTTGACAAAAGTCAAAAGAAAAAAAAAAAATTAAACATCTGTTGGGAGAAGTAAGAAAGTACTTTCTCACAACCACGTGCCCCACAAATGCTAACATTTCAACCAAAAAGCTCATAACATTAGTTTGAATAAAGGTACAGCAATATCATTCACTAATATTCAATAACATCAAACATTTTTCTGTTTTAAAAAATATTTTTATTTAGTTAGGATAGTTCCCCTATCCAGAAATGTTGTTCTTAATCATTTCTCTGAAAAGAATGAAAGATTTCCTTTCTTTAGGAGCAAAATAAAAAGTAAAACCAGTTGAAATTTGCATGCTACTTTTCAGTGCTTTCTTGCAATCAATACCATTTTACCAAGTGAAGAGACAAAGTGAGCTACAAGTTAGCAAAAGAAGTCATCATAGCAATTTACCACTGATTGAAAAAATATTAATAACCTCAAGCAAATCACTCATTAGCTGCTACTGATTTGGAGGGTGATATAGCATTAATAATTCAATAAAAAATGCTTTGAGCAATAAAAGCTTAGGGTTATTTATTTAACCAATTAGATCCTTTTTGGCAGCATCCCTGCTTTTGAATAAACCATGCACGTTCTTCAATTAATCATGAGAATTGAAAACTACAAATCTGCAGTCTCTACCTTCCAGTCAGAGAGAGACATTGCTCAAGAAGCCCAAAAGATTGAGGGAGAAAATAAGTGCAATTTACATTCTCTCAGTGGACAAAAGAGAGCTGGCACTTGAAGATGTGCTAATTAGCAAAGCTTGGGTACTGGTGCTTAACGATCCATTCCTTATGCACCACTTTCCAAATCCACCAAGAGACAGGTACAAATTGCACCTATAAAACATTATCATCCATTAGCATGCATATGAGGTGCATCTTGTTACCACTAATGTTCAACAGTCCCCTCTAATCTACAAGAGAGGCAGAAAGATACAAATGTGTAACTAGAACACTACACTGAATTACCACGCCTGTCATTTATTAACGGCTTTATTTTACTCAGAACCCTCAGTGTGACAAGTTATTACCACCCTGACAGCCTAAAGTCACGAGGGTTTTTTCAGTATTTTGAATGCTTCAGTTTTGGTCTCTCTCAGTACACGTCTCAGGGTCCATATAAACCACTTAGTTCTCCACCATAAATTCTAAATTCCTTACAATGCAGTCCAACTCAAATTCCCTAGTTTGGGTCTCTTTAGGAAGCCAAATTAAACTCTCCTGAATGCACCCACAACCAGCCTTAAAAGCTGAATACTCAATTTTCTCTCACTCCTTTCATGAAATGTATTCAGATTGGCTCTGCTTATTTGTACGTAAGCCGGAATTAGCCATTATAAAACAAACAATTCGCTTCTATCTGATAACTGAGCTGGCCTTAGCAAATGGATGAAAGGAAATAAAAAAGATGAGGGAACCCATCCCAGTCATGGTGCTCACTTCAAGAACTTATAATGAAGTTGTGTCCTTATAATTATTTTAATATTTGAACCAGGATTTCATGTAAAAACCAGGTGGTGATGTTTATTTACAAATTACATTCCAAAAGTAATGTTTCATATTTTGAAAAACAAACTTTGTAATAATAATTTTAAAAAGAGATATCATACATTAAAAGAGATATATATATTCAACAGATCAGGATCTGTCAAACTCACTTTTGAAAGAAATCAATGAATGCAAATTCCACATACATCTTATATATTTATATATATGGAATTACAACACTAAGCTAAAAAAAACCAAAACAATATAAAAAACTAAACAAACATCAGAAAGAAAAAGCAGCAAAACCTCAAAAAAAAAAAAGAAAAAAAAAGAAAAAACAAGAAAAAACCTAAAGTAATTTTAAAGTTTTTCAGAGTAAACTAAAGATCCTGTCTTAAAACTTTAATTTCCTTTGAATCCAGTCAGGTTCCTAATTGGGGGTCGGGGGGTGTATTCATTTTTAACTGTTGATAAGACATTTCTCTTTAGTTCTTTGGGTTTGAGGGAGAGAGGGGGAATGTTTTAAGTAAACATTGTTTAAGGCATCACTGTGTCACTGGGTAACCCAGCATTTTCAAGAAAGTACATTTATACCACATCCGTATGTAAGCACCTAGCCACCTGTCCCAGTTTTCTGAGGGAAAGCATTTGGGAAACTAACATGAACAAAGAACAGTTTGGTCTCTGCACATGAAAAAAACCCAAACTCCTAGGCATTTAGCTCTATATGCTGAGGCAAGCAGCTGTAATGAAAGCAATGTTTCCTCAACTTAAGGAATACCTCTTTTTAAAAAAATTATCTTCCTATTTAAAATTCATTTGCTGGTTTCACTAACTGTTCACACAGCCCTCAGTGTAAAATTCTGTTATTAAGTCAGACCAGTAACAGTTTTTGTTTGGGCATTTTAATGAATCCCCTTGTGCTAGAAGAGTAAGGAAATGCTTCAAATCTCTATGTATAAACAGACTTATCACCATATGAAACTACATAGTAATTCCAAGCATCTCAGAACAAGAGACCCATAACTAAATTTTCTCTTTTCTAATAAGGGTTTTAGAAGATACAGGTTGTAAGCATGAATTCTGGGGCAAGGAGTTTGAAAACAATCATCAACAGATTCATACTGGCAAACCCACACTAAGAGCACAACACACTTGCACTTCAACAACCCCGATATGTAAGCAAAGGACTAAAATGCAGCGTACATTTAATAAGTCAGTAATAATACTGTTGCCACTATTGACTATATTGTTCAGGCATCTAGAAAGTATGTTATATGGTTCCAGTACATATTGTACCCAATACAAAACCCCTGGAGCACAGCAGAAGACAGTAACTTTAACCTAAGACAAAAAGCAAGTTACACAGAAAAAAAAGGTGGAGAGCTGAATAAATAACACACCACAGTGACAGCAATATAATCATACAGTCTTTCAAGCCAGCAAAGCACACAGCTGGTTTAGGAGATACTTTTGTCTTTTTAAACCGCTCTTCTCAACTCCCATGAGGAAGGCAATGTGATGCTGCTTCCAGAATTGAGCTTCAGCATCTGTTCTGCTAAATGATGATGATGATTCTGCCCTACTGATTCTCAGTGATGCCCAAACTAAGAGTGCATACCTCTTGTGAATAAATAACTGAAGCTTTTAAGCTATCAATGAGCAATTTCCTCCTCTCCACTTCCAAAGAACTCAACTCCCTTTCCACTCCTATTTTTTTTTCCAGTGCTGTTCTCTTCGTGTCACAGTTGCTCTGCACCATCCACTACCTCCTATTCTGCAGCAGTCCTATTACTACATGTAGTAAGCATCTGCACTCTGACAGGTATACAGGGTTTTCTTCTTCTTCCTATCGTTTAGCCATGCAAATAGAAGAGGAACAGTGAAATATACAGTAACAATTAATTATACCAGTACTGATTAATCTAGATGTGACCCTACATTTAAAGTAATTCCTTTTTTTTTATTACCAGACAAAAAGAATTACTTCAAACAAGCAGTAAAAGCCATGACCGGCATAAGAGCACAGACCTGGGATTAAGACTGTCCATGGAGGAAGCAAACCTTTTAGGGCAGAATCAGCTTTAACTAAGTAAGAATAATAGCTTCCACCCCAGAATTCTGAAAGAACTGGCTCACAAAGTCACCGGTGTGACAGCAAAGAGTTTTAACAGCTAATTTATCAAGACAAACAAAAATAATTGAGTGAAAAAATAATTGAGGAAAAAGCTATTATATAGATAGCTATATATTAGATGCAAAATATATTCTGGATATTAATATTTCCTTCAGATTTCTACAACATTCACATACTGTAGAATTTCAGCAACAGAAATTCTATCTACAGATTTGCTCTAATGACTTCTCTTAGCCCTGCACCAAACTCTTCTCAGCAGTTTACAACCCTTGCGCAGTAGCTATAGCATGTCCTGCAACACACACATCACTTAGCATTTTGTATAATCACAGTATCCTTTGGGTTAGAAGGGATCTCAGGAGACCGCTAGTCCAATGTTCTGCTCAAAGCAGGGACAACAGTGAATTCAGACTAAGCTGCTCAAGGCTCCATCCAGCATGTTCTTGACAGTTTTCAAGAATGGAAATTTCACAAGCAGTGAAACAAATTCCAGTGCTTATCTACCTTCATAGTGATTTTGTTTTTCCTTTTGAACTGGAAAATCCATGCTTCTATTTAGGACTTCTCTCATTCTTCCTCCATGAATCTGCTACTAAACCTCTTCACACCACATTTTCTGCAGGCTGAACAAGCCCTGCTCACTCCGTCTCTATTCTCCTTTACATGCTTCAGTCCCCTGACCACCTTGTGGCTGTCCACAGGATTCACTCAAGTTCATCAACATTCTTCTTGTACTCGGAGGGCCAAAATAAGACATAGTACTCCACACATGGTCTAACAAGTACAGAATAATGGATAATAATAATTTCACCTACTAGGTAGACTCCCCCTGATATAACCTAGGACACTGTTAGCCTTCAGCATTGTGAGGGCAAAGAGCTGACTCGTGTTCAGACTCTTGTCAATCCACCCCCAGATCAATTAACCCTAAATGAAGTCACCTTATCTTCATTAACATTTTTATCCTCACAGTGATATCTATACATATTTATCCAGATTTCCCCAGCCACAAAACTCATTGTCTGAGATACAGTATAAACTTCTTGATGAAAAACATTTCACATTAAAAAAAAAAAAAAAAAAAACAACCATAAAACCCTCTAATTAGGACCTAAGCATTTCTGCAAGAAAAAAATTCTTCTCTTTAATACCCTACTTCTAGATTTTAGTCTATGCAGAACTCTATATCCAGAGCTCAATGACATTTCTGTGAAGCAGGAACACAGTGATGCAATCCCTT
>JANIJG010004112.1:0-45491 GCA_024611175.1 Megaceryle torquata | reverse complement strand
CTCATTGTTTGAAATACAGTATAAATTTCTTGATGAAAAACATTTCAAATTAAAAAAAAAAAAAAAAAAAGCAGACCAACAGGCACCCTAAACCTGATTTTTCCATTTTTACAGGACTAGGATTTTGCTGAGCATATGACCTCAGAATAGGTGAAATGAAGTTAAGCTATCATAATACTGCCTGGAGTGACTGTAGCTCCTTGCACTTCCACTCAAGAGACTGAGCTCTACAGTTGCAGAAGGATTTTCAGAATTATTTATAAGTAATCATCCACCAGTGTCTCCAAATTTTTAAATGTTTGACAAACTTCTGATGGGCCTCTGTGTAAGTCATTAAGCAGCTCCAATTTCGAACTTTGCACTTTCATTTGACAAGCTTCGGAAGGGCTTTGTTTCCCACTTCAAATGCAGCAATTTCATTATTCCAAAGACTGTCAAAGCATGCAGACATATGAACAAGTCATTAACAATTTAACAAACATATAAACATATTCTGAAGACTAGCGAATCAAAACAATGTGATAAAACGAATTACTATGCTTGCAGGATATCCAAGTAATTTCTCACTTCAATTAATCCAATATATTTAAATAAATTACTTAAATCAATAAACATAAAATATTTTGTCTTCATTTTAGCACCCTGCAGTTTACTGAAACATAACAAGCACTAATTAATCACATAAATAGAATAAAAATTACCCATATAAATGCTGGAATAATTCACTGTGCTTATAATTTCATTTATAACATTTTTCATAGGAAGTGCATTGGCTTCCAACCTCAGTGCTAAATATTTAAACTTGCAAGGTTTGAACTTCATACCCCTGAAAAATTAACTTGACAAACACAGATGGCTTGCACAGTAAATTTTCACTCTGACCAATAAACTTCAAACAAATCACAACCTTGCTCTCAAAAGTTTTCTCATAAAAATATCCATCACATTACAAATACTGTTTTTTTTCTAAAAAACAAACAAACCAACCAACTTTTTTCTGGATCTTTTCTTTAACTAGACTCTAACCATTTAAATATACAGCATTCTTTGAGTACGTTATTAAAAAAAATATAAAATTTTCAGAGGTCTGTATTACCAAAACTACTCTACAACTTCAACACCCTTATTTTATATGAAGTAAGAATTGTTAACTCTCACTCTAGGCAGTTTTTATGACCCTGACTGACACCACAATCCAGTGATGAAAGATAAAAACAATCTGTCCAGTGGGTAAAGAAAGAATAGCATTGTCACTGGAGTGTTGTGCTCTCCTTGCAAAACAGAACCCCCTTCAAAGCAGATCTCCATTGCCTAAAATGAACAGAAGCTCAATCTGGATTAAGGGATGTATAAAGAAGAGAAGCATCTATATGGGTGTTTGTGCATAATTCACTCTGTAACCACAAGGAAATATTTGCATGTTCCCTTGATTAAAATTATTAAAATGCAATGTGAACGTTATATTCCATTCTAAAATAATTATGTGCTTATTAAAGAGTAACAACTGCAGCAACAACCAGGATATGCATTCAGGCCAAAGACGTTCCAACAAAAGATTACATCTATGCAAGCCTACAGCCTGATAGTAACACGTGTTCTTTAAAGTCCTAACCCAGCATTATCTCTGTAAGAAAACCATAATCAACCTTTTTATCTACATTTGTGAAGTCTTCTAGACATCCAGAAGACTTATTTAGAAATTCAGAACCTAAAATATAGTGGAGAAATGTTCAACATGTGCATGCAACACCTTCAGAAGGGGATCAGCACCACCATGCGAGATAAACACTCTACAAAAATCACTAGCAACTCTAGCAATGCAGGTAGAGCAAGAATCAAAACTCATCCTCTAAGATGCCCTACATGTAAAATTTTCTAATTGGAGAACGATCAACTCACACACGGAAATGGAGCGAATAATGCCCTTGAGAAGCAAGCCATGCCAGCCCTGGCAGGACCTGTGGCAGCAGCGCTCACTGCAGGTGGGAACGCTCCAACTTTGAGCTGCCACCAGCTGGGACAAGGCCACTCAGCCCATGAAGGTGCCATCACTCAAAAAGTCATGACGTCAGCCAGATCAGAGACTAATCCAGCTGAAAATTAGTCCTCCTGCTTCTGCTCTTCCCTCTTTTGGGAGATGAATAAAGACTAAAAAACCCATTACAGACAATGTCTGTTGGCATCAGTGCAGACCACTGCTGCTTGTCAAGTACAACCTGACAAGACACAGCACACTGGCACAACTGTTCCTCCTCCCCTGCTGCTTTTGTACCAGTGGGGTTGTTTGGCAAGCTGCCATTACAGCAAGTAATGTACCAACAGCACAGTAATTGCCTCAGCCAGAGCAAGAGAATGCCAGGGCCACATGGCTAGGAACAGGAGGCACTGCAGGACAGATAAAGCCCTCCCCCCTCAGTGACAAAGACCTTTGCATGTTGTACCTGATGCAGGTGCCAAGGTGCCGGTAGTAGCAGGGTCTGCAGGGCCCCATGCTGGACACAGCCGGTCCCAGCCAGTTCCAGTGGCCCCACCGCAGGGCACAGCTGAGCTCCTCAGCTACGGGCAGGAGGAAGCCTCGGGGAAAGCCTGGCAAAGAAGGAGCAAAACGCTGCTCGGCAGCCGGGGCTGAGGGGAGCAGTGTGAGAAACAGCCCTGCAAGCCCTGGAAGGAGAGTTGGAGGAGCTTCTAGTCACTCCAGCAGAGACGCTCCTGAAGCCCTTGGAAAGACTTCAGTAGAGCAGGAGAGAGTGGTTGGATGGGTATTGTGGCAGCCAGTCAAGGTCAACTCACCACACATACAAGGGAAATACTCTTAAACCAGCTGAAACCAACACTGAAAGCACACTATAACACTCTCAAATGTTGTTGTACATCCTTTTGTTTCATCATCCACGTCTACTGCAAAGACAGAGACACAGGTGCAGTGTCAAATTATTAAACAAGAGCATAATTTCAGGTTTCTGCATTAATTTAACTCTCAGAGGTTTGGCAAATGATGCTGCAAATGGTGCTGGCTTTTAAAGATCCAAATTTACTCTTAAAAAAAAAATTAAAATTCCACGCTCTTTTTAGAAATCATGTGGCTATAAAAGTGCAAAAATAAGTCAAAGACTTGAGGTCACATATAACATCTGCAACTATTTTAAGATCTTTGATCTCAAACATATAGGCCCTTTGTTTGCAGCTTACCTTCCACATTTTTCAGAATAATATTTTATTTTAAAATAGTTGGCCTTTTTTTTTTTTTTTTTAATTAATTAAGCAGCAGTAGTTTTTCCTTCTTGCGCTCCCTGTTGCATTCTAGGAGCTTGTACCCTACCACTATCAATATCCGGCATCCTGTATCATAATTACCATCAATTTCAGATAAAATAAGGCTTTAATAAAAGACTCCTTCTGTTCCTCTTTCAGGCAACTGTGCCTTCTGACAAATCAGCTGTCCCAAAAGTATTCCCAAACTAGTAAGCAACTCCTAGTAGGCTCCTAGAAGCCTTCTCCAGTGACCCAATATGAAATGAAAGTACTTAACTGACAAAAAAAATGGCGAATTGTTAACATGACATTGAGCCTCTTCAATGCAGAAACATCTGCTGCAGGAAGAGGGAGTGGAAATGTTGAGACCCACCCATCATTTCTGACACAAGACAGAAAGAGTAAACTCCCCCACCAGAAAGAAAAGTTGAGTTCCCCACCAGAAAGAAAAGTTGAGTTTAGTCCTATCTGTATCTCAAGCCAGTTATTTCAGTGGCACTAGTTTTTTATCTAAATTGGCTTTTACTAGCCTGAATCATCATCATTATCTGGGTTAATAGTTTTTTTAGTTTACCCATTACTAAGGGATGTATTTCCATTAGTAAGGGGGACTTTATGGAGAAAAGCACTGAGTAACTGGCAATGTAGTTTGAAAAATGTTGCACTATCACTTACATGTCCAAACTAGTTAAATTAACTCCTTAAAGAAGCAGTTCATCCATAATAAGGGGAAAACTAAGCAGTTTATCTCTCACCACTAATGCTACAAAAGTCCAATATATACTTTACATATAAACAGTTGGAACCACTCACTATGGTGAAGGCAACAGCTGATGAAGTTTTTAAGTAGGGCACGGGAGTAAAACCAAAATCCTGCACAGAGCCTACAAACTAGAAAAGGGTGAGCTAGGCAGCTCACCTTAGATAGCAATTAATTTTACTGTTTATAAGCTTATGTATATACTGTCACAGAATCTTGCCCATAGGAAAATCACTGGCTTAAGTAAGGTCATAAAATAAGGGGCAAGAAAAAATGGAGCAGAGAAGATGATACTACCATATTTTTCCCTCTACTTCTTGATTCATCAAGTGTACTAATTCTGTTCTAGCCCTAGGGCTGCTTTCAGATGGACTCAACTGCTACAACTGCTACTGCTGGTCATGACAGAATAATTTAAATGCAAGATGATGAATTCCGTGGACCCCTATGCCAATAAACTCTGCTGAGCAAATTATTTTGGGGTGCATGTTGCACAGTATCAAGGGTATAGACAAGGGAAGGGAGGCCAGGACACTAAACCAGCCAGGATGGGAGAAGGTGGATCAGAAGACAGCAGCAGCTGTTTTAGAGATATGTCAGAAGCAAGAGCCAAGCCTACCCAAGCCTGGGAATCCCTGCTCTGACCAAATGCCTTCACCCAAAACAACTACCATTCTGAAATACACTACTCCTTGTCTGCACATAATTTGCCACAAGTGGGTACTGGTAGAATAATAGCAGGTTAATAACATAGGCACCCATTAGATGTCTATTAATTTTATTAACACAATATACAAGAAAGATTTTTTTAAAGTTATTAATACTATATTTTTATTTACTATTTTTCCTTTAATATATATGATAGAGAATCACAATAATATTTAATTGAATATTACATACAAGTTTATTAGAAACCTGCCAGTACTTGCATTAAAGTTGCTTACTAATTAGAAAGTTTTCAATTGCTTCAATTAAATCCATTAGGATAGAGATAACAGTTCAGTAATTTATGCAAGAAGGTGTCTAAAAAGTTACTACGTTACTAGCATTTTACTAAAAAGTGCTTTGCCAGGAAGCTAAGAGGGCAGAAAAATTAATTAGGGAGGATCAAACCAGGGCAGCTGCTACAGACAAAACTGATTCCTTTCCCCATAAGCCCATTCTCCCCCTCCCCCCCTCCATGAGCTTAGGTCCAAAATGTCTGTAGAAACATTTCATTTTAATTGAGTAAAATAAAAGAGTTTGCCACAACCATACAATTATCACATAGTAATATTCACATTACATTTGAATGTTCCAGTATGTGTTCACAGGGAAATTTATATAAATTAATTTTGCATTAGTTTCAGTATTCTGCAATACTGCTAAAAACCCGGCTAAAAAGGGTTCCACTACTTAAAAGATGCTGTAGACAAATGAGAATGGACAGTTTGCAAATATTTTAAACATATTTTCCTTTTCTTTTGTTGATTTCCTCCTGAATATTTTTTGGGAACAGGTATATAAAACAAACAAACAAAACAAAAACCCAAACCAACCCAAACAGAACCCCTCCAAAAAGAACCAAATCAAAATAATAATAATAAAAAAAAACCACAACAAAAAAACCACCACCAAAAACAAACTAAAAACCCAATCAAACAGAACCCCCACAAAAAAACAGAAAACAAAAAAACACCTAACTTGACTACACATATCAAGACACATACTGACTTTATCAAAAATTTGCTACTACTGTTTGCTCAATCATAATTTCTTGTTAATTTGTACTTAGACTCATTGGCTATTTTTTCTAATCAGTACTAAGACAACAACTCAAGACCTACCAAGTCTTTCATCATGGCCCATATCTTAACCATTCTGATTTGTTTTAAAAAAAAAAAAGTTTTTACAGAGAGTCCAAGTAGGATTTCCTCCAGGAGAGATACCTTTGAAAGTATTATCCTACTAGTGTCCCATTTGCTACAAACAGTAAACAAACTTGTAGCTTCACTGGTAAAAGCCTACTATATTTCAGGGTACTTTAGAAGCAGCAGCCCTCTCTGGATAGTAAATTATAAGTACACAAATACCTTTTAAGAATAATCTCAACATTATGCAATTCCGCACCCCTCTCCCCCCAAATTTTAGCCATCACAGCAAGTTATACAAAACTGAAATGTCACTGATTGCTAGTCACTGACTGAAAGTAGAGTCTTTGCACTGAAGCAAAGAATTGTTTTTTCCTCCCACCAATTTATATCATCACTGGGTTTGCACATCAAAACTTCTTTGACCTGTCAAAAGATCTTTCCTAACCTTTTGCAAATATAAAGGTTAATATGTATAGTCTTCCCAAACATAACCCAAAAAGCCTTGTAATCTGCATTTTTATAGATGACCTCGAGTGATTCGTCTAATCCCTGTTCTTAACATCTCTAAATCTTTAGCAGAACAAGTCTGGATGTGGATACAACATTTATTTGAGGCAACATGAGAGGATAAAGTTAAACTTTGCGAAGCAGAAAACCAGAGAAGAAATTAATTGCCTTAAGAAGGAATATATCTGCTTTATCTTCCACTAGAACTATCTATACACAAAGACTTATTCCAGGGAACCTGAAAACACAGTTCAGGAGAAATTATATTTACCAAGTACTTAAACTGTGCTGAATTAGATCAAAACCATTAAACCATAAATGCACATTTTTTCTTCATGAAGACTGAATCTTTTACACCAGCTTAATATCTTTTGCTGCAGAACAACGTGTTTCATAACAAGAATTATAAACTTTAGCTCAATTTAGCTGTTCAAGGTTATTCATTTGTGGCAGTCATCTAGTTGTGGTCTAATATAAGTCAGAAGTTCAATATTGTATAGAATGGTAAAAAATATCATCAGTATATGCTAATTTTAAAGTCTCAAAAATATTCCAGAACTTTTGAAACAACAATTTCAAGCAAGCTATCACAAGAGCTAGGCTGATATTTAAGTGTAATTTTTTAAAATGCATTTCTATGGTTGTTAGTTATATTTATAAATATAATGTCCCTGCATTTCAAGCTATTAAGTTACGATGCCTGTAGTGCAGCTGTTTGCCCAGGATCACTCACTGGATAAGGCCAGGCATTCTGGCACTGATGTATTCATCTTCTACTTGCAGAATAACATAAGCAGAGGCTGTCAAAAAGGATGACTGGGAGGGTGGGAGCAAAGATATAGATATATAGAGATATATATATATATATGTAAAAGATGATACCTATCTTTAGGAGATGGTTAGTTGAATTATCTATGAAGTTATTGATCCTAAGTTTGGAAGCAACTGAGCAAGTGTTTTAGGGAATGCCATGAGCAGCCAGACTGTGATTAAAAGAATATTCATGCCCTTAAAGGAAACTGGAAAGCAAAAAATACTTTGGTAGTTGGCAAATATGCATTAAGCAGAATCAAACCAGAAACTTAAAATATTCATGCCTGTGTGTGCCAGGCCTACGGTGGATTTTTTCATACAGAAAATTCCACGTGACTTCAAATACAAATTTTTTAGAAATATTTTCCTACTATTCTCATTAAATTTCCTCAAAATGAGTAATGTTGAAAGATATTCTTGTTTCTGCAGATAAGTAATGGACAAAATACAAGTTTCTGGTCAAGTGACTTTCTCACAAGCCACAGAGTGGGCACACAAGTATTTTATACACCAGGAAAATAATAAATTTTTATGTTGAGTGAAACATAATACTAGTTTAGGCCCAAAATGTCACCAACTGGGAACACAAAAGTTTAACCCTAAGCTATAAAACAAGCTCCTTCAATATATTGTTTCTTAAGGTGAACTCTTTTAATCACTGACTCAGTCCTCCTGATCTCATTTGTACATTCACTACCTGTGACTCTGGGTGTAGGTAAGGCTGTTTCAAGCTCCTGTCAACATCGTCTTTCTGCTCTCTTTACCATGAACATAATTAACAAGCAGTACAGAAATCACTTCAGTTTGAATTAAAAAACAACAGCTGCCATTCCTTATTCCCTAAATACCCTTAAATCAAGCTATAAAGGACTTAGAATTCACAAGGTAAATGTAAGGCGTGGGAGTTCCTTATCTGCAACGCTCTACAGCCAAATTCTCAGTAACATAGCAAAAGGCTGCACACTTATCCACTTCAGAGGGCAGGGCTTGTTTGCACAAGGAAATGCCCACACTGTTCTGTGGCTATGGTTATCATGGGACTTCTTGTAAACAGGTCAGACAAAAATGCTTCTTTCTCCTTCTCATATGCTGCTGCAAACCATTTGCCAGTAGAAACCCCTGGTCAACTTGGTTAGGGCAGCATTTCACTGAATTTTCAGTTTATCTATGTTGCAGAAATACCAATTTACTTAGCTCTGCGTTGGTTAGCATAGTATCAATAGCTAGACAGGTGTGAACCTGATCACATCTCTACAAATCTAAAAGTAGGGGTGAATCTCAAGTCACCAATGTTTCCAATCTATCAGCCCCTGAAACTGATACATGAAAACTAGCCTGGGAATATCTGTGTGCATGTCAGTCACACTTCCCCGCTAGACCATGGTCCTACCCAAGACTTAGCACCTACAGAACTTGCATTTGGCACCTCAGCATTACTCACCATTACTGAACTATTACTATAACTACTACTGAGAATCATCTTTACAAGAGTTTTCATTTTATTAATATATGCTTATCTACTGGTGCTCAAATATTACTTTTAGAGAGGGCATAACAATTAAACACATTAGACAAAGTAATATATTACATAAAGGAACTATGCCACAGGTCTGAGACAGTAGTAACACAACCAAAGCTAAATTTAAATACGCAGCTCTTATCTGAACATTTGCCTTAATTCTTCTTATTTATTTTTTTATTATTTGGAAAACCTATATTCCTATTCTTTAAGTCATAAACCCTCAGGATACACTTTAAAAGCACAGACAGACTTTTAAGTTAATGATTAATAGTAAATAAAAATTATGCATGTAGAAGAAAATGCCGAACCTTTATATTAGGCAGATTATTTTGTTTATTTTGAAATTACTGATATTTTCATCTGTTTCACTAACATGCTTCAGGAAAGCCTTATGTTCAACCTTTTCTACTTTTTAGCCCTTCAAAGTTAGGAAGAATGTACATGTTACTACTTTGAATGTAACATGACAATTCTCATTTTAGGGTATTTTGTACATTTTGGGGTTAATATACCTTCTTTGTGAAGCATAAAGAAAAAAAGGAGTAACCCTCAAAATCTTCCTGATTCAAGGACTCACTTCGAGATACGCCAGATTCATCTCATTAGTCAGACATATCCAATCACATCTTTCTTTATTCACTGCATCCATAAAACATTACCTGAATACACTATTATACTGTCCCATTCACATTCCCAACCCCTATGCTCCAAATTTTTTTAAAATCTTTTGCTATTACAATTTTTTCCCTTGAAGGCTACAAAATAAATTACTTCCGTGCTGAAGGGCAATTTTGGGCACATAGCGTTACAAAAAAGTCAATGAAAATAAAATGTATATAAAAGGATTTGAGGGATTGAAAACTTGTCTTTTGTTCCCCTTTTCCATCAGAAATTACTTTATTCCTCTCAGTGTGGTTTTCTTTTCTAATCCTCGACACTGTTTTCATAAAACATATGCTCATATTTGAAAATGCATGAATGTGTCTTGTTTTGACTGCCCGGTTGCACAATGATGACTTAAGTTCAGCTTTTTTCTTTGTATGATAAAAAACATGTCAGTAAATAGTTAAGTGAGTGGTATTATTTCTTGAGAGGGTAAAATGACTTAGTTTCATAATCAAGGCTTCTCCCATATGAGGTGTTACCAGTGAATTTAGGTGTCTATGTGACCAGATACAAGTGTTATACACATTAGCACTGAAGTGCATGATGCAATTGAGAGTTCTAGAAGGGACTTCTGACTTGCGTCTGAAGGAATCTATAAAGGTCATCTAGCCCAACACACCCCTAGAGTGGGCAGGTACATTTTCAACTAGAGCAGGTGTCTCAGAGTCCCATCCAACCTCACCTTGAATGTTCCCAGGGATGGGGCATCTACCATCTCTCTGGGCAACCTGGGCCAGTGTTTCACCAGCCTCACAGCAAAAACTTTCTTCCTTATATCTACCCTTTTTAGTTTAAAGCCATTACCTCTTCTGCCACAACAGGCCTTGCTAAAAAGCTTGTCCCCATCTTTCTTATAGGCCCCCTTCAATTACTGAAAGGCAGAAAGAGGTCTTCCCAGAGCCTTCTCTTCTCCAAGCTGAACAACCCCAACTCTCAGCCTTTCTTCATAGGAGAGGTGTTCCAGTCCTTTGATAATTTTTTTCAGCCCTACACTGGACCTGCTCCAACAGGTACATATCCTCCTTGTGCTGGGGGCTCCAGAACTGGATGTAGTACTCTAGGTGAGGTCTCACCAGAGCAGAGGGGTAGAAACCCCTCCCTCAGCATGACAGACATGCTTCTTTTGATACAACCTAAGATCGGGTTGGCCTTCTGGAGTGTGAGCACACACTGCCAGCAGCTCACTTCCAGCCTTTCATCCACCAAGTACAACCAGTACCACCAAGTCCTTCTCTGCAGATCTGCTCCCAACCCCTTAATCTCTCAACCTGTATTGGTACCAAGGATTACCCGGACTGAGATGCAGCACCTTGCACTTGGCCTTGTTGAACCTCATGAGGTTCAAACAACCCACTTCTCAAGCTTGATCAGGTGCTTCTGTATGGCATCTCATCCCTCTGGCATGTCAACTGGACCGCTCAACTTGGTGTCCACCCATCAAATCCGTATCTTTCCAATTTAGGGAGAAGGATATTGTGGGGAACTGAGCCAAAGGTCTTACAGAACTCCAGATAGACACCATCCATAGTTCTTTCCTTGTCCACTGATACAGTCACTCCATTGTAGAAAACCACTAGGTTGGTCAGGGAGGACTTGCCCTTGATGAAGCCATGCTGGCTGTCTTAAGTCACCTCCCTGTCCTCCATGTGCTTTACCAGAGCTTCTAGGAGGATCTGCTCCATGATCTTCCCAGGCACAGAGGTGAGGCTGACAGGTCAGTAGTTCCCAGGGTCTTCCTTTCTACCCTTTTTGAAAAATGAATGCAATGTTTCCCTTTTCCCAGTCACCAGGGACTTCACCTGACTGCCAGGACTTTTCAAATATCATGAAGAGTAGCTTGGCAACTATATCAACCAATTCCCTCAGGTCTCTGGGATACATCTCATCAGATCCCATAGACTTCTGTATGTTCAGGTTCCTCAGGTGGTCACCAGCCTGATCTTCTCTTACAGTGGGAAGGCCTTTGTTCCCCATCTTCCGGTTGGGGGTGTGAGGAGATAAGTTGCCAGTGAAGACTGATGTAAAAAAAAAAGTTGTTGAGTACCTCAGCCTTTTCCTCTTCTGTTGTTAAAAGATTGCAAGTTTTGATCCCAGGGTGGGGGCAGGGTACACTTTTTCTTTGACCTTTATTTTCTGGTTGACATACCTGTAAAGACCCTTCTTATTATTCTCTGCATCCCTTGCCAAGTTAAGCTCCAGCCACACCTTGGCTTTCCTGACCCCATCCCTACACAAATGGGCAGCATCCCTATACCCTTTCCCAGGATCCCTGTCCCTGCTTCCACTACCTGTGCAGTTCCTTCCTGCCCTTTAGTTTGACCATCAGGTCTTGACTCAGGTCTCTTGCCTTCCTCACCTGATTTCTTACACTTGGAGATTGAGAGCTCTTGCACTCTATAGAAAGCATCCTTAAAGATCTTCCAGCTCTGTTCTGCTATCTTGCCCCCAGGTGCTGTTTTCCAAGAGGTCCCATTAACTAAAACCTTGAAAAGTGGAAGTTTTCTTTCCTAAAATTCAGAGTCCTGACCTCACTCCTCTCCTGACCATATCCCTCAGGACTCTGAACTCCACCAGTGTGTGATCACTGTAGCCCAGGCTGCCTCTAAGCTTGACATCACTGATTAGCTCATTTGCATTGTTGGTGATCAGGTTCAGTATCAAATCCCCTCTAGTAGGGCTATTGCCTGTCTTGAGAAGTTATGCTCCATGCATCCCAGAAGTCTCCTGGATTGCCTACAGCTCACCATATTACTTTTCCAGCAAATGTCAGAGTAGTTGATGTCCCTTCTGACATCTCCAGCATGAAAAAAGCCTGTGAGCACAAAGCCTCCTGCAGCTGGAGGAAGAATTCTTTGTTGATAGGCTCCCCTTGATCAGGTGGCCTGTGGTAGGCACCAACCACAGGGATCCCTTTGTGATCTTGTTCTCTTTTCCTTACCCATAAGCTTTTGACCTGCTTGTGTTTATTTTTCAAAGACAGCTCTTCATGCTTTATCCATTTCTTGATGTAGAGAGCAATGCCTCTGCCCCTCCTTCTTCACCTGTCCCTTCTGAACAGCCTGTAGCCATCCATAGCTGCCCTCCAGTCATGGGATTCATCCCACAAAGTTTCAGTAATGGCAACCCAGCTGTAGCTTTCTAGCTGCACAGTGGCTTCTAACTCCTCCTGTTTGTTGCCCTTGCTCTGTGTACTGCTGTAGTTGTTGTTCTGGGTTGTTTGCCATGTTGCCTTCTTAGAAGAACTCCCCTCAATACCTTTGCAGTATTTCACTGATGCTTCCCCACTGGCTACTTTCCACAAGACTTCAAGTGTGCTGCAGTGTCCCCAGCATGACTCAGAGCAACAGGTTGAGGGCCCTCACCAGCACACTGTCCTTTTAGCCATGACATGTCATCCCACGTCTTGTCACAGGCAAGCCTGATATTATCCCCCTCCCCCTTCAAGTCTAGTTTCAAGCCCTGTCAATGAGCCCTGCAAGATACTGAGCAAAGACCCTATACCCCCTTTGAGAAAGGTAAAGCCCATCTGACACCAGCAAACCTGATATCATGTAGGCCACCTCATTATAAAAAAAAAAAAGCCAAAACCCACAATTGTGGCAGTGACACCAGCCACAAAGCCATGTGTTAATAGACTGGGTTCATCTCCTCCATCCAGTGTCACTGCCTGCAACTGGAAGGAGAGAGATAAAAATAACATTTGCCATAGATTCCCTCATCAACTATCCCAAGGCCCTGAAGGGTCTTTTGATTTCTCTGACTATGGATTGCAGCTTCATCTCCACCCACATGTAGGATTGGTAATAGCTAATACACTTTTCATCTGTGTGATATTGCACAGTCAACACAATGCTTTCAAATGGCTACACAAGTCCCTTGCTCAGCGTCGAGCTCCATGCTTATCATGACACGAGATGGCACTGGACAGAGCAGTCTGTAAAACAACAAACACGTGACTGTTTTATACAGCACAAACCAGAAACTGATTAAAGAAACAAAGCAATAGGCATCACAATCAAGGAAAATGCACTTAGGAAGTGACTGCAGTTAGGTCCCTTCCTTGCATTTCCTTGTGAGCTACCCTGAAGTTATTTAAGCAGTTGGATATAACATGCAGATGTGGATAAGGCCCTGTGCTAGCAGGCTAAAGAGGGGGTGGAGTGAAGCACTGTGGCCCCTCTCATTATTCTTCCAGACACCTTTACACCCACCCAGGCATCAAGGACACAAACATTAAATTTTCACAACTCCTCCACCCTGACACCCAGGGAAATCCACAGACAGTTTTATGAGAAAAGTAGCTGCACTGTCAAGGACACTTTGCTTCTACAATAAATTCTATTTTAAGGTCTCATCGTAACTATTATCTATGTGTTTTTATTTTCATTGTTGATTTTCAAAAAAAGCAACTCAGTTCAGGACCAACATTACTTAGGACCTTAAGGACAATACAAAAGGCAAGAACTAGCAACAGTTCACTTTGGTAAGGCTCAGCTACTGAATTTTATCCTATGCGGAAGGATAGGGCTGAAAAGTACTTCATTTAAATGAAGCCAAAATTTGTGGATTTTGTCAAAATGAAAGCTACTAAACAGGTATTTCTGTTTCAAATTATTTATTTATTTAGACAGAAGCTAGCAAGCTTGTTTTTAGAACAGTATTATCAGCTATAAAAAAGCTATTGTTTTTCACATTAATAGATTACACTTGTCACACAGCTGTCAAAAAAACATAACCCAGTAATTCCAGAAATACTGTTTTCACCACCAGAAGTACAATGAACACACACAGAATAAGAATTCCTCATATTTCTCCCCTTTAGGCACCTTTGTATTTTTGGTTTTTAAGCTCTCTTGGATCTCAGTGGTCACAAAAATTCCAGCCTGTCAGTACAAGAAGCTCTATTGAATCTTATCTCAGTGAATGTACAGACAGACAAAACTTTTCCACACTGTGTCCTCACTCTGTGCCTCAATCCTTGCCAGGAGAAAGCAGCTACTGCAATTCAATGCAGATAGAAAAGATACAGTACATCATGCCATGAGCAAAGTTATTACAGGTGATGTCTACATTAAATGTCTTACCAGTACAGCAACTTTACCCTTTCTACTTACAAGGCAACAACACTGGAAAAGATATCAAAAGATCACAAAAGGGTTGAGGTTGGCAGGGACCTCTGGAGGTAATCTGGTCCAGCCCCCTGCTCAGCAGGGTCACCTAAAGCCAGTTGTCCAGGACCATTTCCAGACAGCTTTTGAGTATTTACAAGGATGGAAACTCCACAGCCTCCCCTGGGAGGTTACACTCTCTGTTACACTCTAGCTTACTGCAGAACAGTGACATGAGCCAGAGAAAGCCAAAGAGTTTAGGTTCCATTTTAATGCTCTTCCTTTGCTAGGCTTCTTCTAGCAAGTCTATTATTGGTAACAAATCACACCTTTCCATCTTTCTGCACAACTACACCAGTCTTAAGGTACATAGGGTAGACAGAAATCATGCAGGTAGATAAACTGATATTAAACACCAGTCTGTCCTAAGGCTTGCAATGTACCCCATCATACATAATGAAATTGGTCAATATGATCCAATAGACACATTGTCATTTTCAGACAGTAGTTACAAACTAGCACCTACAGATACCCAGGCACAAAGCCTGAGCTGCCTTAATACAAAGACCAGGAGTGGAAGTAATTCATATCCTGTGCATCTGCCCAGTGCTGACAACTAGCATGTTAAATTGGTCTACAATAGGTGGGAAGGGGTCCCCTTTAATCAATCTGTGATTATATTGAACTATCCTCTAGCCAGGATATTAGTCTCTGCATAGAGTGGTCCTATCCACCTCAGGTCAGATTATGTGGAAGATCATTGCAATGAAAAAGTAACACCTTGTTGTTCTCTGTCTGCAGGGGTAGCAACTGTCTTTTTGGTTAAAGTTTCCCTGACAACTATTGCATACATCTATTTTTCTAGTACCTGCTGGTATATAGTAAACCTACCCTTTTTTATGCAATATTGTATTGTATGGAGTCATAAGGGAGCAATAAGGTTTGGTAAAGAAATTGGTCATGGTGAATAAAATTTGGAAGGAATAAATCAGAAAAACAGGATTATGTCATAGGAATTAATAGGAATTAAACAGAATGAGTAACAAATACTTGGCAGCATTTATTTGTTAAAAAAAAAAAAAAAACAAACTAACTGAAAAACACAGAACAAAGTATTCAGAAAGCTACATTCTGCCTCTATAGAAACACACAGAAATGGCTAAATAAAGCTATTAAAAATATTTTAAATATGTGTTCTTAGCAAGAAGTTACATGGACTATGAAGCTGGTCTGTGACAGACTGAGATTACTTGTCACAACACAAGAAATACAGTTTCTCAATGATGGAACATATTAGACTGTAGTTCTAAGTGTCAGCAGAAATGTTAAAGACTGCTCTATTAGAATAAGAAAAGAACTTTAAAGGATATTATTACATCACAACAAGATTAGATGTATGGCTTAGAGGACATTTTCATGCTGAAAACTAAAATTGAAAACAAAGTGGTTTAAATTTCCTAGGCTTTTATCAAATTTGTTTTCTCTCAAGTTTTCCTTCAAGCTTTCTGACAGGTGAGCAAAGAAGTAAATGCACAGACAACAGTTATTGGTAGAAACACAAAGTACATTTTTAATACATTTGTAATAGTTCATTGGGAAGGGTGTTAGGGTTGGGTTTTTTTCTTTGCTTTATTTACATAAGCAGGGAAAAACCTACTAAATCTCAGGTTTGTCATACCTGGTCCTGAACAAGGACATATAATTTGTCTTGGAAGAAATCTAATTCAAGTTGATTTAGCAATAAATTAAAGAAGTAATTTTTTTCCAAGTCTTTAACCAAGACACTAATCTTCCTGATGGAAAGGGTAAGAAGCTGCAAGACAAATAGCTGGGAAGCACGCTTAGTACCTCCCCATCACTGGATCTCCAAAATTAGTATCTGGTCTTAGAGAAACCTCAAGAACTCTGGCTTCCTTCAAGTGCTGTATCACCCCATAGCACAAAAAAAGAGAGTGTCTGCAAAGCATCTAAGAGAAGACAGAGCAAGGGTGTCAGTAGCAATGCACTATCAGGATACAGAACACACAGGTCTGCACATGCTGTCATTCCAGGTCAATATAAGAAGAACTGTGTCTCTGGAAACAGAATTTCCCTAGAGTTAACCTAGGACAAGAGCATGTTTACCTCACCACATCTGGAATCCATGGCAGAATATAGCTATAAAGGATTTCCCTCCAGAGACCACTGACATGAATGAAGAAGCATCTATTTCCTCCAGGCATCCTGAGCTCACACTCCAAATGCCATGTCGAGAATCTAAAATTCTGAAGGCCAGATTAAGACTTAATAATCCTACAGCAACAATAATGTTACGGTACATAGCCATTATACTTGGCTATTCTTCACTTACTGATCTATGAGGCAAAGATGATCTGTTCAGCCCTCTGGGAAAAAAACAGAAATCTCATAGAAGTAGTGAATTTTCTCTTTTTAAAATGCAAAGGCTTCATCTGCAGATAAATAAAAGGGATGAGGAAAATATATGGGATATGATACTCCATTAGCAAACATCACATCTGTTACTCATATTTTAATATCTTCACTGTCACCCTGAAGTACACCATGTGCAATTAAGAGGAAATTGCAATGCAGTTCTTTAAGCAAATTATTGTCAACAGGCATAAAGCACTAAGCCAAATGCAAATCATTAAATCAATTCAGCACCAGTTTAAAAAGTTTTGATTAATCTTCAATTCATTGGTATGTTATTATAATATGTTATTAAATGCACCCGCCACTTTAAGACTCCCTCATTTCATTTGTAATTACAGTAAATATTGATTGCAAGGGTGGCCTGGAGACAGCTCCAAAACGTGCAACTGTGGTCCCTGGAGGCAGAGCTCAGTGACAGAATTCTATCCCAGTAACTGCCCTTCAGACAGACTCATTGGAGATAAAAATTCAATATATTAATGAATACCTCCTTGAATTTTGCTCAATTAAGCACAAAAATTTGTAACAGCACACTTTTTTCTTTTTATAGAAGCTTTAATCAAATGTATCTTTAAATGCTGTTGTGGAAACTGTTCCAAAGCAGCTCAAAAGACAACCTGAAAAGTGAATCACAGTGTCAACTGATTAGTACAACTAAGAGCACTGGCCACCAGTAGCTTTCTTCTCCCTAGTTCTTCAACAAAATGAATGCATACAGGTAACAGAGGCCATAGCCAGTTCAATAGAGTAGAAGCTGTGCTCTTCTAAACAGAGCTAATGACTGCACCCCAAAATGTTCTGACATCTTATCCTGCTGCTGTAAGGAGGCAAACACAACAGTCCTCCTTCATCTCACTCTCCCTTTTGCATCACTCCTTCTGACAAGGGAGTATCTCCAGCCTCTCTCTCCCTAAAGCCTGCTACATGCCCCATTCCCAAAAGGTGCAGACACTTAAAACTTATTTGCAGTCTTCTTGACAGGTTAAGGGGAAACCTAGAAGCAAATCCTAATTTAGAAATTTATAAGCATCTCCAGGACAGCTTCCCTGCAGCTCCTAATGGGACAGCATCTCTAAAAAGCATTTTGCCCACAAAGCTACCACTACCATAGCCAAATTGACACACTGCAGATTTGATCATGGTTTTTCATTACTTCAATAAATAATAAAAATAAGCTGAATTTTATCTTTCACACAAACAGGTTAAACAATCCTGTAAAACATATCCAGAAGATTAGCTTGGGTAAATACACAGTGTATATCTGCTGGTTAGTTATTTAGAATTATGCTGGTCTGACAACAGGCTACAGTATTGTTTCATTTAAAGGCACCACCAACATCTGGCAGAGAATTCAGTCACACCTTGAACACAGTTCCATCACAAGATTTTGCAAAGTCAAAAAGTCACACTTGCACACACCAAACCAATATATTTTAGAACAGACTTAAAACTTGACAGATAAAAGGTCAGCATAGGGCACAAATTAACTCATCCACAAGTAGCACCTCACATATGAAAGCGCCATCAGTACAACTTGCAATTTTATTGCCATCAGAATACAATTATTATTATTTGTCCTCAACATTTTACCCAAGTGTATGCATTCTATTAGAAGCCACCAAGGCTACATCTGAACAAGCTGAATAAATTGCAGCAATAAATATTCCAGGCACTGGAAATTTAATTACCCATGTTTGTCAGAATGACCCCCAGCACAGCTTGCATCAGAGGTAGCTAGCATGCATCCCAACACCTACTACACATTCTCCAGGAACCAGTACTATCCAGAAAATATTCCACGTATACAATCTCATTTCTGAAAGCTAGAAAGTTTAACAGTATCAGTGCAGGACATCTTGAGTCATTTGACTTCAGTGGGAGTAAGTTGTCCTGGGCACACAAATTTGCAAGTCGAGATCCATTCTCAAAGACTTATATTTTGTAAAAAAAATATCATTAAAAAGGAAGTGGAAGCTTTTGCTTCTAAATGTAGGCAAAGAAAACCTCAAAGTGACTGACCCTTCAGTCCATAGCAAAGAATTGCTTCCTCTATACCTTCCTTGCTATAATCAAATACAGATGGGATTGCTATTTGTTTGTCATTAGACTAAAACACATCACCCAACCCAAAATGACATCCCACATATGGAATGCCAGGAATTACTAAAATCATAGAATTATAGGGGTTGGAAGGGACCTCTGGAGATCACAGAGTCCAAACCCCCCGCTAGCACAGGAACAGATCCAGGTGGGTCTTGAAAGTCTCTAAAGAAGGAGACTCCACAAACTCTCTGGGCAGTCTCTTCCATTTACTTCCAGTAAAGGCATATGCCAAGGGGCAATCTACAAGGAATTTTAAACTAACCAGATTGTTTCACAGCTTTGATACAATGCACTATAGCATTGTTTGCAGCACTGTACATGGTCTTCCCTCTTGCAGTCAGCCATGACATAAGAAAATACCTAGACTCATTCTGTCAATTATTTGAGGAAGGAGGTTGGACAGCAATCAACTTTTTTGCAGTCCATTCACTTAAGCACTCTAAAGACTGAATGCATTTCAACCATGAACAAAATTTTTTTCTGTTCTTTCTACATGTTTTCTCGATTCAGAATAAAATACAGAAAGAAGAAAAAGAAAACAATGTATGTGCATACATCAATGAGACTAAAGCCAGGTCGTCTGTGTGTTTGTGCATGCTCTGAAGATCTGACACTGAGTTTCCATAATGCATCTACCGATCAAATGCAGCTGTACAGCAAGTTCATATGATATAGTACACGCAAATAAAATTCTAATTACATTTTTTGGAACTTTATCGAGGTACTTTAATGAGAGTAAAGCAGCCAAACCTCCAGAAGTGCTCAGTAGTAAGTGGATTACATTTTTGGCAAGCACTGTTGGATGCTGAGAACTTTCAGACAAGGCAGAGTTGTAGCATGATCACTTGCACCATCTGGTGCAAAAGCAATTGGCTCAAATGTGACTAATAATTGCAGCAACATAAGTCAAAACTATAACACTGGCAAAAACACAGGCTGATATGGCAACACTATCACTATCTGGCACGGGACTCAATCACCTTAACATCCAGCTCAGGTTGCAGAAAGCTGCCAATCCCCAGAGATCCACCTGGAATCAGCATTTCACACAGAAATGGATCTCCTCAGACACCAGTCCTTTCCAGAGGCTGTTCTCCAGCATAAGGTTCACCTGCAACTCATCTTTAACTATAGCCACATAACCTTGAAATGGGAAAGGCACCAAGCCACTGAAAATTAATATGCCAACAAGAAATATCCAAAGACTTTTTTTTCCTGGATAAAATTTTTCCTCAGTAGTAAAGGACACAATGATCATAACTACACCATATACATTTTGCGTTGTTTCACTTCATTCTATTTCTAGTCTAGTCCCCTGGAGTGAACATCCATTAGTAGATAGACAGCATCCTTTTGTTTAGTTTCACTGGAAGTGAATCCAATGTCTGTGATCTAAGGTTTCTTCAAAAGGCAAGCTAAAACAGGAAAAACCAAGAGATCTGCTTCAGCTAAGCAGCCCAGGACTCTAACAGTAACGTAGACACAAGCCCTCCCAGAAAGCTTCTGTGAAAAATGTTTCCCCCCAAGGCCAGTATCAGCTGAAATCTCCATTCAGGTCAGACTAGTACACACTACATTATTGTGTTAAAAACCACATACCTCTCCCCTCAGCTTCACACCTCACGCCACATGCATACTGCAATACTCTTCAGTCTGTGAGTGTATGGGACACTCCCTGTTACAGCCAATGGATGTACAAACCAACCCCAGAAGGGACAGGAAAGTGATGTGGGGTGCTCCTGGCAGCTAGTGTGACTAGTGCTGTCCCACAGCTAGCGTGACTCTCACCACCACTTCACCCCAAGGAGACGCATACCACTAAACAACCAAAACGTTTTCAGTGAAATATGAAGGAGAACCCTTCAGGCACTGCAATGCAAGGCAACCAGATAAGAGAGTTTTGAGAATCTGAATAATTTATTCTTTTTCCTTATAATTTGATTTTTGTCATATTGTCTTTATAAAATATTACGGCAACATAAAAAGCATGCAAGGGTTTGCTTCTACTCCATGGTCTCTTTTCCACCATTTTCTTTACTTCTCCCCTCCTCCCTACATGTTCCCCCCTCTCCTTTCTCTCCCCTCCTCACTTCTGCCTCCCCTCCAGAGCTGCTGGAGCCAGTGGGATGGCACTGCCAACTACCAAGGCCATCTGACACCTCACACAGTAAGATCCTGTTTTCACCCACTCTGTCTGCAGTCTCTCATAGCGACTACAGACTGAGCAGCTCACAGAACTTTCAGCTGAACAGTTCAGTCACTGCCTAGACTGAGTTTACAGAACATACAAGGTCTTGCTCACACTATACCATTGGGAAGACTGTTCTCTGAGACACTCCCACTGCCTTTGGCAACAGAGGAAGGATAAGGCACCAAGCACCTTCTTATTGCTGCTCTGAATTCCACTTAAATTTGCTAGACAGTGAACCAAGGTGGCTGAGCTAAATGAAGAGCTTGCTGCTGCCTCAATGGATGGACCTGTTCCCCTTTCACCCTCGCTTTGTCCACCCCTCAGAATTCACTGTGATGCTTTGCAAGCCAGTTCATTCCTCTGAACAACAGAAAACTGTTCTCATTTCTGGGTGAGTGGGGTCACCAGCAAAACAAATCTCTTCAATAAAGGACCACAAGATCAGAACTAGTATTGCCCTTGCAGTGGCAGCAAGCACAGAGATAATCCTGGGTGCATCTTATCAGGCTGCATCTTGAGTGAGGCTGGAGAAGGAAAAGCAAAATCTATTTCCACATAATCAGTAGACACCACTTAAAGTCAAACATCTACAACACTGTCCAACTTCAGTACCTTTGTGTAAAGGCAAATATGGACTGATGCAGTATTTTTACAGTTCTGCTATTTCAGTTTCCCCTGTTCTGAAGTAGAAGCCAGAGATCATCATCTTACACATTAGTTACAGGGCTAAACTTCAGCACCTATGATTGAATGTTGTCTGAAAGTTATTAAACAGATACTATCATCTAGTTCTCTAGTAAACACACAGCAATATTGCAACCATTTACAGCACTTTCTGTTTGGAGTATTATGAATAACTTTTAACTGGGAATGAGAAAACAGAAAACCTATTGACATCCTTCACAAAGACTTTCCACCATTTGTTAGTCACATATTTTGACATCTTGCATTGTGTGTTAAGGGACAGGAGCAAAAAATTGTATTTATCTCCTTCACATACTAACGGTACAGAGCATTATTAACAGAAAGCATGTCACCTTTGCTCTGCTGTGGATAAGGAACAAAAAAAAAAAAAAAAAGCAACATCAGGCTCATTTCAGTTACATATGTAACTTGTCTAGCAATCTCCATAGTCCTGGCTATGTTCCAGTCCTTACGCTACAAGCTGATCCCTCATCATCTCCTGGTGAAAGCAAAAATGTCCAGAATGATCTAGAGTGATATTTATCACGTTGACTTTTTTCCCGTCAGTATGAAACATTGACTCCATAGGGTGGAATGAAGTCTTTTCCAGCCAAACTTTGGTTCCTTTGGAAAAGGTATCCACCCAGGTGTATGGCCCGGCTCTTGGAACAAATACTGCCTGTCCAAACTGACTCAGAACTTTTGCTCTTATAGACCAGCCTTTCTAACACTCTCAGCCCCAGCTGCTTCGCCTGTCAAAAGGTTAAAGGGCGTGAGCTAACTACTGCTTCAGAAAATATGAAGTATAACCATTAAATGCCACATTTTATTTCTGAAACTTTCCAGATCCTTTTAGCTGAATTATCCCGGATCATGAACACAGTATGCTTGAAAAGCAGCAGTATATTTTACTTCAGCTAAGGTCTGTGCTTTCTCCATTCTCTTCTCTCTTTAGGCCATAGTCAAACACTATGAGACAAATACATGCATTATAAATCACATCTTTCAACACCAACAGTTGGCCAGCCTGCTTAAACATGGACACTGCAGAGCATACTCCTTCGGGTGATAACCAGTAGAAGCAAGACCAGCTGCCTTGGGGAAGAAATTGAGAGGACAGAGTGGGCAGAAGAGACTCTCCTGCACTAGCAGTGACTCTCTCGAGACACCCAAGGTGAGAAAGAAGCTGCTTGGTAAGAAAGAAAAAGAGGGAGAGAAATGGTTCATTTGAGGCAACATCTGATGAAAAAAAAGGCATGAGCAGAGAACTACCTACCCCTGCAACATGGGGTTCATTAAATTCAGATTCTTCTGGCTGGCTGAAGAGACCATCACAGTCACATAAGGCTCAGGAGGGAAAACACAAGGCAGTAGGGAGGAGAATAATCATCATCAGGATCTTCTGGTCTGTTAGGCCTGAAATAAAAGGAAGGGGAGGAGGAAGTCAAAATGAACTTTGATGAGAACCAGAAATGGAAGAGAAAAGAAACTATAAGGTTGTAAAAAACCAAACAAAAACAAAACCAAAACAAAACAAAAAAACCCCAAACACACAAAAACAACCAACTGAAGGACACTACATTACTAAAGGAAAAAGGAATTAAAAAAAGAGATTACCCAGGGTAATGAGTTTGGGATTAGTTGGGACCGAAGGGAGGGAAGGACTGTGAGGAGACAGGACAGCAAGGCTTCAAGAGGGCAGGTCAGGACTCAACGGCAGAGAGAGCAGACATGGCACAGAAAGCCTGCAAAGGCAGGATAGGCTGGCTAGGTGAGAAAAAAACAAGGCACTGGTAAGGGACAAGCAAGACTGGTACAAGCTGAATAAGCAGAAGAGATAGAATATACTTGCAGGTCTGTATTGCCAACAAACAAAAATACACTATCTGTGACCCAGATAGCAAAACCCATATAGATGCTGCACTGGAAACCAACATTTTGGCCTTTCGGTATATAAAGAGGGCTTATAATAAAGACAGATAAAAGCTTTTTACCAAGTCCTGTAGTGACAGGACAAGGGGCAATGGTTTTAAACTGTAAGATTTAGATTGGGCAAGGGTGGTGAGGTACTGGAACAGGTTGCCCAGAGAATTTGTGGATGCCCCCTCCCTGGAATTGTTCAATGCCAGGTTGGATGGGGCTTTGAGCAACCTGATCTAGTGGAAGGGGTCCCTGTCCATGGCAGCAGTCCTAGCAAGGACTAAATGGTCTTTAAAGGTTCCTTCCAATCCTACCAAGTCTTTGCCTCTATGATGGTTTCCAGCCTTCACCATACCTCCCCGTAGAAAACAAACCCTGAAATTCACTGGCTGTGTTCTGGTGTATCCCAAAGCCAGTTCACAGAGCAGCATATCAATTCCCTCTAATGTACTCCAATAACTCATGTAAAGGTAGTCTGCACTATAGATCTAAACATTGATAATGAGCTGTATCACACAGTTTTCACACAAATACACACAGCCTTTCTTGTAATGCACAATGGATCAAAAAAGACGTAATAAACGTGGGATTTATACAATATTTTTGCAGAAAGTGAGGAAAAAGGAACAGAGTTTAACAAGAGTCACCTATAATATTGGAAAACTGGCCTCTTGTAAACTTCTTTGATCCTAAATCTTCAGTAAGCCTAAAAATACTATTTAGCTCAATCACATGACTAGAAAACATCAGGGTTTCAAAAACAAGGTAACATGGGGCTATCAATAGGCAAAGTAAAAAAAAAAATAGACTGAAAACAAAGAATTCAAGAGGTTTTTGTGGCTTTTTTAAACCTTATCTACATTAAGATTATTTAAAATAAATAAATAAATATCCATCAGGATGACAAAAATTACCTGACACCAGGAAGATATTCCTCTAGCATAGAACATGTTTGTGTTCACTCTGCAGATACTCCAAAAACCTCCTTAAAGCCTCCTCTAAAGTTATGTATGATTTTCCATCCTGATAAGATACCTTTCCTGTCAGTGTTCTTTACAGCAATCCTTAATTACCTACTCTTTCTTTTCACATTTTCCTGTTTTCATTTGTCACAATCATCAACTGCATACATTCTGTACAACTGTATCACATAGAATATTCTATGTACATTGTCCTTTACTCTTAACAGTGCTTAAAATTGGGTAGAAAATATCAATAATAACAATAATAGAAAGAATGATATAAATAATAAAATTATCTAAGGAAATCTGCAAATCATGAAGCTTCTTGTAAAGCTTAGAGAGGAGACTGGAGACTGCACAAATGAAACTCACATGTCTTGAACAGAAATTCAGACTGATTTTTTTGAACCAAAACCTGACACTGACAGAGTAGTTTAGAAAGTAAATACAAAACTGAAACATCATAGGCAGACTGAGCAAATCCAGGTCTGCAATAGTAAGGCCCATTCCAATCCAGCACCAAAGCTGGCAAAGTCAGTGCGAGACATATGTGTGAGGACAAGCCTTCAGCAGACAGATGGGAAGGAACATCCCTCCTGTAACTGTCAATTTCTAAAGAAGTCTTCCAAATCAGAATGAGGTATTGGCCCTGTAATTATTAAAACCAGTAGATGAATAGTCACAGAGCCCTGTGTCTGTCGTACAGTAAAATATCAGGTGAATAATATTAGGCAATGAGGTCCTCCAAATAGGGGAAGAGGATATATTTCCACCTTCCATGTGGCAGGCAAAAGGCACATCTGCTGCTTCTTTTCTTCCCCACCCATAAAATGCATTCCATAATCTCCAATAAAAGAGATATACCAAGTTCTATAGGCCTGCAACAGATGTTAATAGTCATTACATTTAAGATTTAAAAAAAAAAAAAAAAAAAATCATCAAATTCTGGAAGATTAATAACTCTTTCATCTGCAAGAACTTCTAAAGAAGTTTGAATCCAAAATTTAAAGCTTTAGTTATAAAAGAGCAGGAATATCAGGATCACTGATAACATGATCTTGGTACTGCTACATACACAAACATCTGAAAAAAATTAGTCACAAAGATGAAAGGAAAACAGGAAGGAAAAGGTAATCACCTATTTCCTCACCCTCTCATACAATCCAAATTAAAGCTGAAAGATCCAAATCCATAGCTCATCATCTCCCTTGATGTGAAGAGCAGGAGGAAGTTACACATGTAATCATCATGGTTAACACCAGACATTCCAACCTAGCAGAACAAACTGCTAAATATGAAACTCCCTCAGGTTCTTAAGCACACAGTTATGAACCAAAGATAAGCAAGAGGCTGACTCTGAATACACAGCAGTTCTATTCCTCCTCCCACAACAACAATAAAAGAGAAATTAAGAAGTTAAAATGAATGTGAAAATTATAAATAAATAAATGTAGGCTCAAGTAATTAAACTGTTACATTTAGGTAGCCAATTAAAAGAATGATGAGATACCAACCTCTCATCTCAGGTAAGGATTTATTTAAAATAAGTAACAACAACAACAATACACCTTTCAAAATCCAAGCTTAAAGGTGCTAAGGTTGTAGTCACCTGCCCAAAAAAGAGATTTTTAGACAGTGAAACTCCTGGTCAACACCACCTTTGGTAGACAGTAGACTTTTGTGGAATCAAGAGACACAGTGCAGGCACTGCAATCCCACCTGCCAACCCTTTCATGTGCTGGAAAAGTCATATGTCCTGACAGGGCAGGAGAGCAAGGGGCTGTAAATCACAGCCTTGCACATTTGGAAAAAGAAACTGTCACCAGGCTTTACAGCAAGTGTTAAAAAACTACATTTTAACAGTTGACCAGGTCAAGCCCTTTAATCATATGAAAATTACGGTCTAGTGAGAAAAAGGAGCAGGTCGCAACTCAGATCAAATTTGCTTGCTGCAGAGAACGTTACCCATTGATGTAAGGTTTTTTAGCACCAGTTAACAGACACGTAGAAATTACCAGAGCTATCTAGAGGCATCTTTAGGAAAAAAAAAAAAAAAAAAAAAAAAAAAGCTTCTCTCCTCTATAGCTTTAAACACTTGCTAACTTTTTTAAATGACAACGAAAAAGCCAAGGCTTCTGATTATCCAGGGAACACAGAATCTGCCTGACAGCAAGAAGATCTGATTCATGCCTATAGCCTTCTGACTTCATCACCCCTTCTTTCAAAAGGGCTGACCTTTAATTTCTGATAGAGACCACTTCCAAGCTTCTGAAACCAGCAGAGAAATAGTGTTACTGATAAAAATGAATTTTGCTTGTATTCTCAAGAACATCATGACTCCCTTAGAGAGGTGTAAAAAAATCACTTCAGCTTGTTTTGCCATCTCATATGAAGGGTCAGAGGAATTTTGTAGCCTGCCACCAATTAAGTTCTTGCAATAAGTAGTTCTTTGTGATAAACATGGAAACTACAGCCAAATGACAGATTTGAAATTTTTTTGGAGGGCAGGAAAACACGTTTGAATAGTGGCCCCTGCAGAGCTCAGGCTGAACAGAAGTACTTCAAATTCCTGCTTCCATCCCCTGTTACTCAGCCACTACTGGTCTATCACCTGATACTTGGACTCAGCTGTGTGATTTGCTTGGGCTCATCAGCCAACTTTGGAAGCTGCTTGAGTTTCACTCACCAGCCTGTTGCTGCTGCTCTGTCCTTTTCCAGCATCTCCCATCTGAACATGGCGTTCCAAAGAGACAGTGGATTTGGGCATGTAGGTAGTGGAGAAAAAGCAAACAGCCCTTCTAACCCAGAATCTCAGATCATTGTTTGCCAAAGAAACAAAAGACATATAGGAGAAAAAGCATAGCTATGCCATCTTCTGCAGAATGGTTTGAACTCTATGATCTCCAATCTGTCCAACAAGCCCATGGGAAAAAATAAGACTTGTAGACACAGCAGAGTTGTGTTAAGTCTGGCACTGCACTGAACTGAAAAGTTGCATTGCTTTCAGATGGGAGCCGGCTCCCAGCCAACCAGCTTGGATCATAAACAGAACAAGCTTATTGTGCCTTTAAGTGTTGTGTGGGCACAATCAGAAGAACATGGTAAGGAGAGGCAGACAGGACACCAAGAAAAAAAAAAAATAGTACCTGTGTGCTTCTGATGATACAAAGTTCTTTGGGTTTTGTGGTGCGAGGTTTTTTTTGTTGGTTGGTTGGTTTTGGGTTTTTTTTGGTGGGGGGTTAGTTGTTCTGGGGTTATTTTGATGATTAGGTTGCTGGTTTTTTACTACCAGAATCCATTCAATGCAGCTGGACCAAACAACATAAAAGGTGGTAGTTCAAGGAGCATGCTTAAATTGCCATCATCCTCAATGTTATAGTAGTGCAAGTGAACAATTCAGATAGTTTCCTGCAGAATCATCTTCCTCTACTTTTCTGACCAGTTGAGATGAATTAGTAAGAGGGCTGAATTATGCTAATACCGTTATCTCTAACTGGCTTTATAGTAAAGTTAGAGCAGAACAGAGATGATTTCCCCACAGTCAGTATTGCATCCTTCTTGGTCAGAGGAAGCAATCAGTAGATATTCTGCAAGACATCCTCTTCTTGTTCAAAAGCTAAATACACCCTCTGTCAGGTAAGTCCAGTAAACGGAGAACTCTGACTGTACAATAAGCCAATTCATCCAGGAGTTACTTGCATAACTATTGCAAAGTATGAACCCACAGTAATTATTCAAGTAGAGGTAACTCCCAGAAAGACAGTGCAGGAGACACTGCAAACATCATCTTCATTGGAAGAAGCTGTACCATCTCAGGTAGGTTGTGTTGTATTTAAAGAATAATTAAATAAATAAATCAGCACACACAGCAGTACTGGGTTTAAAATATTCTAAACTTACATCTACATAGTATCAAAACAAACTGAAACATATTTCATGGATAAAGGATCAGTAATTTAGAGGTAAGCGACAGAGCCTCAAATTTAAGAATTAACAACATGGAACAAGGAGATCAATGCCAACCAGTAAAGAAATCATTAACATATGTGATACAGCTCTAGAAATGTAGTGCTAACTGCTAAAACTACAGTATTATTATAAAGAACGCAGATGGTATTTGATACCAAAATGAAGAACATCATACATGCCTTGCTGCAAAAAATAAAATAAAATAAAGCCTACAGTAGCTTATAATTTGTTTAGTAACAATTTATGTTCTGTACTTTGCAAACAAAGAACTTATAATCAAAATAGAAGTTAATAACTGTACAAAACAATGCTAAGACTACATTTGTTAAACTGCAGCCTTCATCTCACGGATTTCACATGTCTGTACCCTAAAGCCGGGGAATATTTACATACAGACTGAAAGAGATGGCAGCCAAGGCTTGATGCTGAGTGATACTCTTTTTCTAGTCCACTCAGAAATAAAGAACAGCACTCTTCAAAGCTTTTGGGAAAAGAGAAAGCTGTCTCTCAACATCTTCCCCTGCATACAGCTGAACATGGAAGTGCAAATAGCAACCCACTGGTCAGGGCAGGAGGCAGGAGAGAGTTTTTAGATTCACTGCTTTATCTCATTTATTCCAAAGTCTTTAAACTAATAAATAATTATTGTATATTCTTAAAAAAAAAAAAAAAAAGAGCTTGAGCATGTTCTTTATATTCTGAAAACCTATCTTCCACAATCCCAAGTATCCCAAGGCTGAAAATCTGTTTCCTATAAGGATACTATTGAAGCTGTAATTATGCTTGCAAGCATGAAACAGGTCAGCAGACTTTTCATCTCTACCTTAAAATATGGGGAAGTAGTTAGCTTTCATGCTAGTTTCTACTATTCACTTCTCCCAGTATCATTCAGAGTTTCTAATGCAAACCAGATGATAACAGCAAAATTCTGAATAGCCCCAAATAGCTAGGTGTGTCATTTCCACCACCTGTTTCTTAACAGAGAAAATATTAATTTCACTCTAATTTTTCCATCTTTAGACTACAGCTGATCTTGTTCTACAGCTCACACACAATTCACATGACTGAAAGCAAAAAATGCTTGAAGCATCGCCAGAAACGTCACTTCTTTTGTGCCAGGAAACTCACATGGACATCCCCATGCATAAGCCCGAAAGCCAGGACTCAAGGTCCAAATGGAAAAGGGCTCCTACCACCATCTATACAACAGCTGACCAAGGGTTGTTGCAACATGGAGCTGATGTGCACATGTGCAGATCACTTTGCATTGCTGGCTCATGCTGCAGGTGGGCCAGACTATCCTAAACACCCATACAACCACTTCAGAAGGGCCTCCCCACACTTAACATGACACAAAGTTAAGCATTAATTTTAATATACCATAATTACCAGAATGTTTTGGTGCCAGAATAATTTTTACTGCTCTCTATTGAACATCCTTTGTGATCTCTGTGCCAACTGTACCACCACACCCATGCCCAAAAAAAAATAAAAAGGAAAATGGATATTGTTGTTATTTAATAGTTTCCAGCCAAAGATTTGTATCAGTAAGGACAAAGTGAACATTGGGGACATCCTAGTGCTATTTTATACTAATACAACTAGGAAAGCTAGGTGTATTAGTTTCACAAATAATTGACCTACAGTAAAGTAAGTCTAATTTATTAAATTATTTATCCCATTGTAGTTTAATTATGTTACTCTTTTTCCTTTAGATGAAAAATCAGATAACTGTCTACTAATCATATTCTTTGTAAGACATGTGAACTCACACCATCCAAAACTCCTTCCATAACTCCTTCATTTACTGACCAATCATATACCTTGCTTTAAGTAAAAACACTGGGTTTTAATAGCACTAAAAATTAATATCTGAAGATAAGCATAAAAAAGTTGTGTAGCAATTTAGCAACATCTACACTCACCAGAGATATACTGGAAATGTAATGCACACAACCACCCCAATGGAGTCTGTGAAAATAATTACATACACAAGTATTTCATAATAAGATCAGAAGCACTTGAAACAAATATAAAGTAATGGATAAGTATAGAAAAATAATTTTTTTGGCATTTCCAAAGAGATCAAAAATTGACCTTACTGTGTTTATCTCACACAAGTTGATTGTATTTTATTACAAGGCAACTCTTACTAACTCATTATTCTTAAAAATCACTAATTAGTGCCTTAATCCTCAATTAGTCCTTCAAGAGGACTATTTCCAGAAAAGAAAAAATGTTCCTCACAGCACTTTGTTTTATCAGAAGCTATCACATGTACCAACACAAAGCTGCTGTTTTAAAAATATCACTATATAATGTAGAAGTCTGCAGAGATATGCAAAAACTATTGAAGTCAGGCCACTTCCATGCCATGGGAAATGGTGCAAGACTTTTGCTGCCACAGCTAAGCTAGAGAAGAATCCAACACAAAGGGCTGGGAACACTAACATGTTACCACAAAATACTGCACCTCAATCTATAGGTAGTTTGGATTTTTTAGTAAGTAGTTAAGGTATGAGGGGGGGAGAATTCCTTTTTTTTTTTTTTTAAATATCCAGGCTTGGTTTTGCTCGCACATGCTATTTTTCTTCATGCCCTCTGGAAGCCCAGTTTTCAGCTAGAAAATTTGCTACAGAATCAGGAGAATAAAATTTTGTTATTAACACTTGGTGTCAACAAAGGTAGATGCAGAATAAACTTAGGAAAGTGTTCAACATATGATCATGCTTTTTGATTACCAATTTAGAAGAGGGGAAAAAAAAGAGAACCAAACCAACTTTGCTGCAAGTATGAGAAAGGGTGGGATTCCATAATTCAGAAGAGAAGCCAAGTATAAACAAAGGAGGCTGACACTTTAGAGGATTAGATTACAGCCTCAGATCAAAACCATTAATGAAGATATCTAGGAGGAGAAATGCACATGCTTGTTTATTTTTACTACCTCTTGTAAAGGCTGCTTGGCTTTGTTTAACTTCAGTTATCATGGTCTCTGAAGACAACAAGCTCCAAAACAGCACCTACAACACCAAATCCATAGATCTGAGTAGAGTATATTTCACTTACTGTAGTCTCCCATTTCTGCAAGGATCCCAGTGGTTTCCCCCAGCTGAGCAACAAGGTCTCACTCCTATGGAGATGTTTCAGAAAGTACAGATGGAGCATAGCATGCAGAACACACTGGGTCTGGTACAGGGACACCTACCCCCACCCTGAGAGCATGGCTGCTCAGAAGCTGCAGTGAAAAATTTCACTAGCAAAGCTCAAACTTTACATAAAACAGCAACTGTATGTGTGCAAGTGAAGAGTGAATACAGTATCCAAAGCCACCCATCTACCAGTGTCTGAAAGGATCTAGCCTCAGTTTGTTACAATCAGAAGGTATCACCATTTGCCAACTGCAGAAAACACTGGTGGGTTGAAAGTCAGCATTTTATTACTAAATCCATCAGTGGAACTAGGCACCAGTATTGACATTTACAGCAGAGAATAGAAAGAACAGATAAGTAACCAAGTTTCAGTCACTGACAATGAAAAAAAAAAAAAAAAACCAAAACCAAAAACTATGAATCTTGGGGATAAATTCACAACAAACTATTTGCATCTAAATAATCCAACACTACCTACAAGCACTAAAGGAGGTAAGGTAAAAAAAAGTACCAAAAAAAAAAAAATAATCACACAGGTCAAGTAAGATTTCTTAATTTCCTTTGTTTTATGAGGAAAAGCATTTTAAAACTCAAATATGATTTATGCTCTTCCCTCATTATAATCTGCTGGATGCTCATGCTAAAGAGAGGTTTAATCTACAGCCACATTCTTTTAATAGCATCTGCAGTTTATATTCCAGGACAAGTGCCAGTAGCTAATTATCCTCCTGCTATCGATTCTCCCTAGATGGGATGAAAATTCATTTTCCTTGTCATCTTGACACACAAGGACCCTATCCTGCTTATTACAAATATATACATATATGAACAGTTCGGGCAGTGGAAGGTACTTAACAGGATCAGGACCATCAGTATAGCCAAACAAGAAATCAACTTTTGGCACAGGGATTTTGCAAGCAACCCTTGCCACCTTATTACTACTGCAGCTGCTCAAAATCCTCTGGCTACAGGAATTCTGCAGTGAAGATTTGTACATGTAACCTCTTAATTCAGATTTGGGTTTAATCACAAAGCAGTTTTCTGTATCTGAAGGAAAATAAACAGGTAATATAACACATGTATACATGAAACTTTTAAGGTTAATGGGAAAAAAAAAATTTCGTTATACCTATTCCAGTCATGCTTTTTTTCCACCAATTCCTTACCAGTGATGGGAATGATCAGTTCAGATGATGAGCCAGAATACATTCAAATAGTTCAAAAGTTGTGTATTCTGCTCGGAATTGGCCATCAGCCCCTGGGTGCTCAGTCCCAGACACTAGGGATGAGTACATTTCCTTACATTTAAACCAGAGGCCACAGAAGTTAAATAGATTATTAAAAAACTCACAAAGCACAGCTTAGAAGGATTTTCAGGGACATGAGACCTCTTAGGTGGCAAATTAAAGACAAAGGGTGTCCCATCTTAGTACCTGGACAAGATATTTGAGACAGCATGAAAAATCCCTCTCCCCACTTAATAGTGAAGTGGGAACTCCAAATCCGTGTAATATTTCCCACCCCCAGTAACAATGCTGAAATAAGAAAAGCAGACCAGTTTTTTTAATATCCCAGTTACCTTCATCAGAGGTATTTACCAGACATCCTATTCTCCCACTATACACCACCACCTTTTTAACATATTCTGAAGGAAAAGATACTTACCTAGGAGTCCCATCCCACAAAGCTGTTAGAAAACACACACACAACTGATCTTGTTCTCCTTTCCATTATTAATTGTTAGACTCCTAACTCAAGGATATCTTTACCTCACCCCAGTATCAGATTAACAGATGCAAAATTTTCACCTTTTGATTTCCCTGTCAATTTTGACTTCTTCATGGAACTGATTAAGCCCTGTCATATCCTTGGCTATAGATAACATAAAACCTGTGTTCAGCACAGAACCAATTATCTTTGGCTGATAGAGGCATTCTTCCTTCCTTCAGGTTTTGGGTTATTTGGGATTTTTTGGGTTTGTTTTTTGTTTTTTTTATACCTACCTCTTAGCTGAGGTCTTCTCACTGCAACAACAGTGAAAAGTAAACTGTGAAACAGCACTATCAATCTCAATGCTTTCAAAATGTTAGTCTTGGATTAATTCTCCACAGGATATGTACGACAAGTACTGAAAGTCCTCAAGAATGCAAAGTTTCTGAAGTTGATATAGTCTATAGAATGTGCTAGAAGAGGCTAAATGAAAACAAATATGGTTGGAATATGGGTGACCAGATGATCTCCACCAGTCCCAACCAACTTAGACTCAGCGATTACTTGACAGTGATAAGAAACACACAGCATCCACCTGGATAACTGCACTGGGAGGAACCAAAGCAGCACTGGGAAATACTGATGATACAGGGGGAAAGCAGAGTCACCGCCCAGTGCTCTTTCCCTGTGTATTTAAATGCTTGTCTAAAAGACCAATTTAGAAATAATAGGATTGCCTAGAAAAACAATTTTTGTTCTCTGTTCTGTTAAGGTAGTTTCCAAAAGAGCTGGAACCATTAGCTTTGAATAAGCAATGCACATTCTGCAGTGTCTATGGGCAAGTGGCTACATTTATTTTAAACTCACTGTTAAAACACAAACATTCATGAGTTATTTGGCAAGCAGAATACATTTTCTTTCACTGCTGGATATCAAATGACAAAATAAAAACCCCATGGAGGCAAAACAATGAAAACAAGTTTAAAAAGCAAACCAAAAAAATCTTCTAATGCCATCAAGAGCATGAAGATCTTAAGATAAACTAAAATGATGCTATCACATACAAGAGTTAAAGCAAAACCATTTCTAGTTAGCCCTTTTTCCAGAAGGCCACTCATGAAAAAAACATTTTCCTTTTTACTAGTTTTCATTTTTCTTGGTAAAATATGTCTGTTTGGGGAAGTGAAAACTTTCAAACGCACAGATGTTTGTGATTGCACACAAGAAGCCTGCTGGGAACCATTAATGGTGTAGACATTAAAGTTATTCAATCATCTATAAGTCACTTTTCAAAACTGTTGCCCTCAGTCAAGGGGGTGATTAATGGCATCCAGCAATGACACAGATTACCCCCTGCCTATGCAAGCCCTTTGATTTTAATGCAGTTAAGCTACTAAGGTAAACAAACCAATTTGGGTGTTCAACTAGCTCTTTGTCTCATTAAAAATTATTTGACTAGATTAGTGGTAAAAGAATATTGTGTATGTCCCCAAATTCAATTTGGCATTCTGTAATCATAGAAGCAATTACATTTGCAAAAAGTTAGGAAATTAACAGTGACAGAAAATAGTCAACTTTTCCTTAGGGACTTTCATTAGGGATTTTTGTGTGTAATGAAATTAATATTTCCTAATCACCACAGTACAGCAAGCATGGTTTTGTATGTTTCAAAGAGGCCAGCAGCAATGAGAGTCACCAGGCAAAAGTCTCATCAAGCATTTGCAAATTTGCTGTTCAATACCAAACAGCACTCTATCCCTCCCAACTAGGATTTCTGCAAATTTCAAGTCCAGCATCTCTCAAGAACACCTTCTACAGTCTAGTGTCCATCTGCACTTGTCTCTTCATGTCAGGGCAAGTTTTCCTTCCCTCTCTTGTACAATGAAAATGATTGTCAATGCAGCAAGTTGAATTACCAAGGCTAAGGCATTTTGTTTCTATGTCAGGTGTCCCATAATGATTTGAGTTTAGTGTTCTTGCAGCAGAAAACTCTAAATCCCTGTGACTGAGTACACGGATACCTTTGTCTTCCATGCACATTCAGTGAGAGACAACTGCCACATAAGTCACAGAGAAGCCAGGTGGTTTGTACCCAGAAAGGCACTTTAGCAAAGCTGACAGCAAATAGCTGCCCAAGGACTACTGAAGGGAGTATCACTCTGAGCATGACCTAAGGAACACTTTTAATTCCTTTTTAAGTGAAGCACAGCAGGACCATGCCTCAGAACTATTTACTGAGCTAATGCCACTGGCTCATTGCAAAGTCCCACACTGGCTCTTGGCCCTCATGAGCTGGGCGGGCCAGAGGCAGGCTGCACTGCGGGCTGCAAGACCACTCCCTGCGCCCACCTCCCTCCGCAGGGCCACAACACAACCTCAGCTAGCATTTGCAGCAAGTCTGCATCACCTTCCCAGTGTACCCCATAGTCTTGACACTGGCTACTGCTATGATTATCACAAAGTACAGAAAGAAAAAAAAGAAAAAAAAAATTAGAAGTCCTCAGGTTAAGCAGAGCCAACAACATGCCATCCTTGGGTTTAGAAAATGTCAGTGGCCACATATTTCACAATACATCAAAGATTGCTTTCAAACCTCCAGACGGTTATCAGTCTCATTTTTATCACATTCCTCCCGACAAATTAATACCAGCCTTCCACATCTTACAACTGACAACAACATATCTGTTTCCCACACATCCTGATGAGTCTCTTTGCTCTGAACTCACTCCAAAGCCATCTCCTAACACTCTGCTACTTCCTGACCACTCATCTCGACCTCCCTTTTATGCTTCTTGCACAATTTTTAGCATCTACTCTACACACACCCACGGCACTGCAACCTGATAGAAACTTTGCAAAACCTCAGCAAAACACAATAGATGTCAGGGACGATTATTTTCCTTTGGCAGCATGAAACAATCAGCATCCAGAAAGCATAGTAATAAATACAGTTTCTAGATCAACACAAATAATACAACTCACATACACAGATCTGATGAGCATTTTAATCTCACAGTGTCTGGGACTTCTAAGCAGATGTTATTGTCCAGTAAACTTACCAAGGAGGGATGATCTAAGAGACCAAAAGCACATAAGGGTGACAAAAAACCAAACAAAAACAAAAAACAAAGCTTAGCAAACAGGCAGTATTTTATTTTGTTTATCAACAACTAACTTAAAGGGGGGGAGAGGCAGGGGGAGGCAGCTCTGGCCAGGTCATCCTCTGAACAGATTTAATCCCTATCAAAAAAGCCAAAGGTTTGCCACAATACTACTATACAGCATTAGAAAGCACATTTTTGTCACCACTCCTAAGTTCCACATCATGTGCTCTGAAACATGGGAGAACCAAACAACCCAGACTGTAAAAGTAAACATAAAATAACTAACCATCTCAGTCTCTTATTAACTTCTAATTCTCTAATATATCAATTTAGTAACTCTCTTGCTGTATTTATTATGAAAAACAAACAAACAAACAAAACCAAACAAACAAAAAACCAAACCAAACCAAAACAAAAACTTGCCAAGTTACTAAGGAAAAATAATCATACATTTCCAGCAGTGTGTATCTGCATGTTGCTGTGGTTCCAAATACAAAGTGAAATATAAGAAAATTATATTGACTTACTAATCTATTATAAAAAGCATTTACATTTTTACAGTATGCTTCCTTTTTAGCTTTTGTGTTCTACTTTCTGGTCTATTAAAAGAATTCTTTGCTTTTTAGTTTTAATTATCTTCTCTTTACCCTTCCTTCTTTTCTTCTTTGACAGGATATTATTACTCCTTATGGAGAATGCTCTTTGATAAGTAGGACCACTACTTTAAAGCTGCATTTAATTCCTCATACTTATTTCCTCACCCTGAAGCAGTTTGCCATTGAGTACCTACTCTTTTAAGAAGTTTCATATATAAATCAAATTTCAATAATCAAAACCAGAGCATTAATTGTTACCATAAAACCTGAACTTCACTGTGCAATGAAGTTACAGATACTGAAAACTAAAAATCTGAAGTCAGTGTTAATGGATTTCTGTGTCACCTCCTTTACAACCTTCTTATTTGACCTCTGCAAAATGTCTTTTGGTTTAATGCAAAGGACAAAGAAGAGGAGACACACTTTAGCCAGAGATTTCTTTGTTAAAGCTGTTCCTACTGCTAGTTGATGCAGCTTCTTAAGCTTCATCTTGAATGATGTTTTCTCAGATAAAAATCTTCTCCAGTCTGTTACCTGTCCACAAAAGTTGAGGAATTCCATTGTTTTCAATTATGTTTTGCAGAAAGCAGATAAGGGTGATCTGACAGCATCAAGATAACAGAAGAGTGCTTAGAAGTCAATAAATGTTGTTAATGATTTCTATATCTGATAGCTAAAATTCCAATTTTAGCTTCCTAATAGAGTCAAGAAACCGCAAAGAACTCACTAAGGTAGCAGATTGAAAAAAAAGCAAAAAGCAAAAAAGCACCCTACAGCTCAGTCAATAACCACTGTGAAATTATAAAAGCAGAAAGACATGCCATTTTGTGAAGACGGTTCAGGTGTTATTCATACAAGGAAATAACTTTAAGCATTCTCCTCTTCTCTCCTCCACCTTTTCTCTTTTTTATATAAAAACTTGCTTTTCTCCCAGAAATGTTTACATATAGCTAAAGCAGTGAGTCCTTACAACATCTTGCCTTTTAAAATGTCATTCAAGCTGTTTGTTGATCTAGCCTAAAATATCACATTGTAAAGGACTAGTGATGTTTTCTACTTCTCATGCAAGGCTCCGTTTGTCACCTAAACAGAGGATTTTCTCCCATGTCTAAAGCCAACTTTGTGAAAAAATAATGTTAAAACTAACATCAATATGGGACTTATTTATGTCTGTGAAGTTTAAATCTTTTTTTATAAGAAGAAATGAACCACTCCATTCACAGATGTGGCTTATTCACAGACATCAATCAAGAATGCCTCTTTCATGCATGGTGTTAGTTTACTAAGTACAGGAGCTGAGGGGTAAGGGGAAGGAGAGGGCCCAGAAATGAGTTCTGCCTTCAAAAGTTTTCACCAGCCCTTCAGCTAGTGATAATTTCCAGAAGATTTATTAATATAATTGTAATTAAAAAAAAAAAAAAATATGGTCATGTATAGTTAAAATATAACAAATAAAGGAAACATTCATTTCTTCCTAGATGTTTGTCCTCTAAGAGAATATTTAAATATACACACCGTTCTGCTGTTTCTCTTGCATCCCTTCCACACACAGAGTCATCTCACAGAATGGTAGGGGTTGGAAGGGACCTCTGGAAATTGCCAGCACAAGAACACCTAGGGCATGCCACACAGGAACAGATCCAGGTGAGTCTTGAAAGTCTTGAAAGGAGGAGACTCCACAACCTCTCTGGGCAGTCTGTTCCAGTGCTCTGTCACTCTCACAGTAAAGAAGTTTTTCTTCATGTTGAGATGGAACATATCATGTTTCACCTTGCTACCATTACCTCTCATCCTACCACAGGGCACAACTGAAAAGCAACCGGCCCCTTCTACTTGACACCCACCCTTCAGATATTTGTAAACATTAATAAAGATCCCCTCTCAGTCTTCTCAATATATACTGAGAGTGAGAGAAACACATGGACTTGTTACCACACGCTAAGCTCAAACACAAGAGCTAACATCTATACTCAATAAAGAAATCATAAGAAAATTCTATCTTTTTACTACAGGTCATTCCAGAACCTCCTGCCCATAGTCTTTAAAAAGTTTATGTCCCACTATTTTTCCAGAAAGGTACAGAAGAGTGAAAAGTTAGTACAGACTTTCCCCGTATGACTAATCAGAATCTACCGTAATTTGCATAAATATTCAAGAAATTAATCAAACCATAATACTCAAGTTCTGTTCTTCCTCAAGCTTTACATTCAGTGTTTTTCCTCAAGCCTATTTGGTTAAGCTCTTGGAAAACTACAAGTAAAGTAGTATAATGTGTAATGTATCACTCTCGTGCCAGCTGTGTGTTTTTATATATTATCAGAAATAAGTCAGGTTCTACTCATACACCCAGCTGAAGTCAGCTGGAATTGTGCCACCGACTTCCATGCACACAGGACCATGAGAAATGTCTCTCACCAAGACTTTGTTTTAATACCTATGAAACACATTGCACATTTTGATGCCATATAAAGAACAACAGTAATAACAGCAAGTCAGCCTTGCATAAAACTGTAACATGTTTAAAATAAATATGTTAAGACCTGCTTGAATAACAGAGGGTGCTGAATGCTGTTCAGTGCTTGTGACCACCTGCAGTATCATATCCAGGATTCAGTGCTAATTTTAGATTTCTGGATGAATGCCCACTACCGGATATGCTATTTTTACTGAGTTCTGACATGTCCATCCAATGGCACATCTTCGCTATCTAAAATGGTATTGTAAAGCTGTTAAAGTTTCCAGTTACCACTTGGCTCAAAACTGCAAACTGCTACAAAGCTCTTTCACAAAGCTCTTCTTCATATTCTGATTGACGTTACACATTAGAACTTATGAATAAAACCAAAATGAATACCCAAAACCAGTATAATTAGAAGAGTTCAGCTGTGGTGTGTATTAGTCTTCCTTCCTCCCCCCAACTGTCTCATCAAAACCCAAAATAACAGTATTTTACATATATTATTGCAACTTTCAGTTCAATACACACACACCAAAAAAAAAAAAATTATCACACAGCAACAGCCTTCACCTTCTAGGTACACTCTTCCAGGTGTGTATACTACACTGACCACAACTGCCTCTGTCTTACTGAGAGGCAAAATAGAATCAAAAAGGTAACAAACATGGTGATATATGCGTTATTATATTCCATATAATAACATGGATGTTGGAGATGACTGTTCATCAAGTTTCCTTTTAGACCTGAAAGTCACCGAGTGCAATGGAAAATTGAGTTCTACATAGGAGTTTGTACCACAGAGCCATTGTCTAGTTTTCACAAGCAGATATTTTTAACCAAGGTACAGGGTCAACAAGTTTGGAATGAGACTTAGCAATTCAAGTTTAAGATTTCTACATTTCTAGTCTCGTGTACTTCTTCCCTTACTTGTCACGTTTCAACAGGTAGACTGAAACTGTTCCGAGAGCTGTCTTCCATTATGACAGATATTAATACATTTTTAATCATAGAGATTTAAATGTGAGCATGACATGATATTTGGCATGCATCCTGAAGCAAATAATAAGGCCTATCTTCTTCCAAAATCTCCAACACAGACAATCCAAATAGTTAGGGAGAAATGTCAGCCAGAAACAGTTACATGAAGCATAAAACCCCCCTGAGAAGGAAAAAGGCTTTATTTATTAAATTAAATGCAAATTTTTCATTCTAATACTTCTGGTTTTGTAGATTTTCCTCAGGTATGCTTAATTAAACCCAGTCATCAACACCAGCTTTGCTCAAAAGAGCAAGTAATGAATATGGCACAGAAGCAGCTTAGCCCTGGAGGAGTCTCTGACATTTGTTCATAGTGAAGACTGTTCATTAATTGCTCCCTTTGTTCTATGCCTCTTAATGATATTTTTGACATAACACTACAAGTCATTGTGACTTACTCCTCACAGCTAGTGACATCTGCACTATGTTAAGTTAATAAAACTACCTTTGAAAGATTTTCAAGATACTTAAAGACACAGGGGTAGAAACGTCTGGATGTGCTGATAACGGAATAAAGAAGCTATACTGAAAATCTTTCTAGTATCTCCAAGTACACTTTTCATTACAAATAATTTAAGCAAACATTCTGTGTTCCATATTCAACATAACTAATGGACCTCAGGCAGAAGTCCACCATGCTATTCCAACCTATTTGAACTGTACTCTCACACCAAATTGAGCTGTAATGCTCAATGTCTGCTGATTGTTTAAGTTCTCAGACAACTGAGAGGATTTTCTTTTTGATTGCTTCAATAAACAACTTTGCAGAGTCTGGCTCTGGGTTATGAGCTAACAACACTGAACAAAAGATCTCTCTAAGAGTTAAAACAAGGTTGCTAACATTTCACACTTATTTCTGGAGCTCAGAAGAGATAAGCAAAGTGTCACGATTTAGGGTTAGGGTGGCCCCTTAGACCTAACAGACACATACTCAGTGTGCACTTTCTATGTTTGAAGAATTAACTTGTTCATCTCCATAACATTTCCAAGGTATCATATCTTCCATAATAAAATTCTACTGCAGAGCACATGATAATTCACAGGAGAAACACAAAGCAAGTTACAAACAAGCTACACAGAAAGTTCATACCTGGAGAACAGCAAAAAGCCCTGGAGATTCACAGACCTTCAACATGCAAATGAAAACAGTGTCCATCCTCAAAACTGGTGACATTACTCCAATTACTCTGACCCAGTTTTCCAACTTGAAATTCAGTTTCTGTAATTCATACTATATAGCAACTCCTTCTGCCTGCAAATTACTTACATTAGCACAGTCATCAAGTTTCATGCAGTTATACATGTGAGAAACTCTACATTAAACATTTCATTAGCTAATTGTATACCTCAAAGTAATTAAGGAAAGAAGAGCAACAGCAGTGGATGCAGTTAGCTGGAACCTTCTTTCCTGATCTAGTCCAGAAGGAGTCAGATCCTGTGAGCAGCCAACATGAGCCAAAGAGGGTAACACCGTGAGCTCGAGTGGGGTGCCAGCTGTGTAGTGGTGGCAAGAAGGAAGAAAGCTCATATCCAGTCTGTTAGCTCCCACCACATTGTTCTCCTATGACACGGGGACTCTCATTTCCTCTGATGGTTTCCATTCCCACTCATCCAAAACATCCTTTCCCACCTCTTATTTCTACCAGCTGTTTCTCTTTTCTTGCCTGCTACTGACCTCATTATCTTTATTCCTTGAATAAGGGACTAAAAAATAAAATAAAATAATAAAAATAAAACCACCCACAGAACATCTGCTGCCCTTCCCTGAGCTCTACTGAGCTTCAGGTCACAAAGCAGCAGGAAAAACAGCCGCACGGGTGCCATCAGGCTCCTGTCAGCCCAAGCACCCCTGCAACTGTAATACACTCAGCCTGAGCTACAGCAATGCAGGAAAGGTAATGTCCTGCTTTGAGTAAGAACAGAACTAATTCTGTTCAATGATTTTACTTTTCAGTTCAGTTCTTCTAACTCGCTGCACTGTCTGAAGTTAGCAGCCTGTTTTCACAGGCAGGGTCTGCTGCTGGCAGTGATAACAGCCCATGGTTAGAGTTACCGCCAAGGATTGGTGTGCAGACCAAGGTCACTGCTGGATCTTGTGCACCACATTGGGGGTGCAGGAAAGTGAAAGGCTGCACCTGCAGGGAGAAGCGGACAGGGCAGGTGTCCCCAAACTGACCAACAAGGGATTCCAGCTCATATACGTCATATTGGGTATAAAGCTGAGGGATCTGATGGGTCTATAGGCTTTTTTCCCCTGACTCTTTTCCTCTCTTAGACTATTTCATTTTATTCCAGCACAGGACTTTGTGAGTTCTAAGTCATCTCTGATTTTCATGGAGGTTAAACATAGGCACCAGAAGTGGGACATCATTACACCTCATTATGTCTTCTGAGCAGCTATGTAATGCAGACACACACTCAAATTCCCTTTTTGATGGACTGCTAAGGTTCTGTCTGTACAGGACATTAGCAACAACCACTGGGAGCAGTTCAGGTGAGAGAAGCACACCCGCTGATTTTCAAGAGGGCTAGACTATCCTTTTTGAGCACCTGTCAAAAACCTGAACAAAGCATGCTTCCCTTGATCTCTTTATAAATTCATTAGCAATGGCATTCAGATTTGTCCTTCCCTGCTGAATATGCCCAAAGCAGTGAAAAAGAAGGAGAAATAAAATCCATCTTTTCTTTGCTCCAGCTGTGAGGCCAAAACATTGGAAAATTAAATTACTACCCTCACTATCCACCCCTAGCAGTTTCTTCACTCTACTCTTCAACAACATTCCCAAATTAAAAATATGCTGAGATCTTGGATTAATATTCCTAAAAGCTTGGGGCATGACAGAAGAAAGTATTTTAATCAAATTTACTGATTAACAAGGGAAAAAAGAAAGTCCTGTCACAATAATTGGCAGGCCTGTTTGATTCCGAAGTTCAAACTAAAAATAGTAGCAGCCTGCGTAATCTCAGATCTCACATCTTTTATTTTTGTTTTCTCCTGAAACAGCAAATTAATTCAATTAGTTGGAATAGGCCATGCGTATTTAATGTGACAATTTGAAATAGGAATGCTACCTTTTAGCCTTGAGAATTCTAATTACATCATTAAGATTGTTTATAGAAATCTACAAATTTAAATGATTGCTATTAAACATCATCATCTTGGAGATGGAAGCTGAATGACTCCTGGGTCTGGTAAGAGGAAACAATCTTTCATTTCTAGATCACTGCTTTGACATCGAGCCAACATCACAACAATGAGAAGTTATTATCAACAGAAGACAGGCAGAGCACTCTATGAAAGGACTTCATGGTGTCGGGCAGTTTTCTGGTACCTTCCTAGGGAGTATGTTTTGTATGCAGCACTGCTCTGCAAGGACATTAAGATCAAGCTGCTGCCTAGCCCAGAGTACAGTCCCTAGGTTCTTCAGTCTGCCATCCCAGTGGAGGTAGGGGAAGGAGTGACATGTGATAGCGAAGACACAAGGGATACTGATGAGCTAGAAATCATGTAAGCACCTGGGAATGGTCAGGAAAGAATTAGGCCTACTTCCCCCCAAAAAGGTGACGGGATCAATAACCCAACTGAAGTGCATCAACACCAATGCATGCAGCATGGGCAACATACAGGAGGAGCTGGAAAGCACTGTACAGCAGAAGAACTGTGACATAGTCACCATCACAAAAACATGGTTGGACAATTTGCAGAACTGGAGTGGTGTGTTGGATGGCTATAAACTCTTCATAAAGGATAGGCCAGGAAGGGGAGGCAGTGGTGTGGCCATGTATGTTAGGGAGTGTTTTGATTGTCTTGAGCTTAATGATGGTGATGACAGGGTTGAGTACTTAAGGGTATGAATCAGAGGGAAGGCCAACAAGGCAGATACCATGGCAGAAGTGCCCAACCAGGCTGAATAGGCAGATAAAATATTCTATAAGCAGGTGGGACAAGTCTCACAAGCACCACCACTTGTTCTTGTGGGGGATTTCAACTAACCAGATGCCTACTGGAAATACAACACTGCAGAGAGCAAACAGTTTAAGAGGTTCCTAGAGTGTGTGGAAGACAATTTCCTGGCGCAGCTGGTGAGTGAGCCAACTAGGGAAGGCTCCCTGATGGACCTGTTGTTTACAGAGAAGGACTTATGGATGATGTGAAGGTTGGAGACTGTCTTGGGCATAGCAACCATGAAAAAGTAGTTTTCAATTCTTGGGGGAGAAAAGGGGTCAGTAGAACTGCTACCTTGGACTTCCAGAGGGCAGATTTTGACCTGTTTAGAAGACTGACTGAGTCCTTTGGGAAGCAGTCCTGAAGAGCAAAGGAGTTCAAGAAGGCTGGATATTCTTCAAGAATTAATCTTTAAGGTGTGGGAGCTGGCTGTCCTGGTGTGCTGTAACATGAACTGGTGGGGAAGACTGACCAGGCTGAACAGAGAACTTTGGCTGGAACACAGGAAGAAAAGGAAAGTCTATGGACTATGGAAGAAGGGGCAGACCACTCATGTAGACTACAAAGATCTCATGAGGCTATGCAGGGAGAAAATCAGAAGGGACAAAATCCAACTATAATTTAATCTGGCTACTTCCATAAAAGACAATAAAACGTGTTTCTATAAATGCATTAAAAACAAGACAACTAAGGAGAACCTCCATCCCTTATTCAATGAGTTTGGAAACATAGAGACCAAGGATGAGG
>JANIJG010004111.1:0-47588 GCA_024611175.1 Megaceryle torquata | reverse complement strand
CAGGTAAGCACAGGCCAATTAAAAGGATGTGAAGGATGTGACTGACAACAGTAGAAGTGTTGCTTGCACAAAGACCAATGTCTCAGGTGACTTGTCAGCAGAAAGCCTGTCCTCTGGCAGCTCTGGAAGCCACACATCACAATGTGTGTGCCACTTCTTCTCCTGTTATCCCAACAAAGAAACCAAATCCACAAGAGGCCCAAAACAAGGTAACACAGCCAACAGAAAGCAATCTTGCTTAAGACTTACAGAGAGAGAAGGAAGAAAAATTCTAAAACATAATATCACATTGTAATAAATTTTGCCCCCAGAGTCAAAACTACTGTCCAAAAAAACCCTTTTCCTCACCAATCAAGAGCACCCAGGGAGGCATTATAAAGACACAGTAGCTGACACCCTTTGCCCACCATGCTGCAAATAAGTGATCTAGCTGAGACCACCTGGGCATATGTGTCCCGGTGCTCCCAAATGTGCACGTGAGCATCCATGTGTGCAGAATCAACTTCCTTGTAAAGTTAAACTAAATCCTTTTCTGCTTCCTAACAATGTCTCCTTGAGTTTTGGTACACTCACAACATACAGGCAATGCTGAGCTCCTTCCCAGGCTTTGTATTAGCTTGCAGGACAGAGCCTTTCTTTCGCATTCCTGAAAAGGTATGACACTCCTTGGGGCTACTTTGCATGGCTGAATGGAGATATTTTCTCAACAAAGGGCTCTGCCGCTCTTCCCTGAACCACAGGGTGCTTGTTCCAGCTTGCATGCAAATCTCAAGAAAGATGTATTTCTGCAGATGTTTTCTGTGACAAGCCAAGAGGTGAGGAGGCCCAGTGCCTCCCAAGGGGTTAGACAAAGGCCAGGCTGTCTAGTGTGAAGATAACCTGACAGCGCAGTCAGACTACTAGGTCCCTAGGGAAAAAATAAAGCCTTCTGCTTCCAAACTCCTTTTTGCCTTTCTCTGCCTGCAGACAGCAAGCATCTGATGGGAAAGAAGAGAGTTAAGGACCTAGAGAGCAGGGAGAAGGAGAGAAAGGGCCCTGGTCCAGAGCTCCACCGCCCTCACAGGAAGGAATTTTTTCCTTCTGTTCAGACGGAATTTCCTGTGCTCGAGTTGGTGTCCACTGCCCTTTGTCCTGTCACTGGGCACCACTGAAAAGAGACTGGCCTCGTGCTCTTGGCACTAACCCTTTAGATATTTATAAACATTTATAAGATCCACTCTCAGTCTTCTCTTCTTCAGACTAAACAGACCTAGGGCTCTCAGCCTTTCCTCATAAGAGTTGTTCCAGAACCTTCATCATCTTTGTAGCCTCCACTGGACTCTCTCTATTATTTCCCTGTTCCTCTTGAACTGGGGAGTCCAGAACTGGACACAGTGCTCCAGATGTGGCCTCACTGGGGCAGAATAGAAAGGGAGGACAACCTCCCTCAAGGTTCTTCTCCACAATCACTCCATATGTACCCTTGAGCACATGTCTTTAGACATTTCAGCTGTTCTTCCTGCAAGGTTCTGCACGTTTTGCCTTTGTTTTACTCATACAGAAAGGACATAGGACCTGTTGCAAGGTAGGAAAAGTCAGCAGCAGTAGTATGGTTACTGTTCAGATCCAGTTTCGATTCCTTCCTTCAGACCATCACATGCTTCAGGGCTGGAGGGAACCAATGAATCAATGTAGTTCAGCTTTGTACTAGTACAGACTGCTGCATTTCACCCAATGTCATGCCCAGAGGCTTCAGCTATGCCTGATCTTCTCCAGAGATGTGGGCCAGAGATGATGAGGGGCAGAGAACAATGTGCAACCAACAGCCAAGCCTCGTTACAGCAAATCATAAATAAGAGTGACATTTCTGTTTGAACCTGATGGCTGCAAGGCAAGAGGTAGCCATGGACTCATGAAAGACCTGGCAGGGAAAATATTTTCATAGTATCAGTGATGATTAGGAGGAAATCCCTCACTGTGGTAGTACTGGTTTATGGACTAAGCCCAGAAGGTGGAACAAGGTACACAGTGCTCTGTGAAGAAGGAGGCTGCTGTCCAAAAGCTCCAAACACACCCCTCATAGGGGATGATCACAATTAAAACAGCTGAGCCCCAGTTATCCCTTCAGACCTTCTGCCACATTTCTGCAAAGAATGCAGTGCTCTGAGGAGACTGGAGGAGATAATCAGAGACTGTCAGTCATTCTAGTTTTGGTTGCACCCCTGTGCAGTGAATGTCACCTTGAATGTCCCCCCTCATGCTTCAGAACAACGATGTACATTTTCTCATTGCAGGGAAATGTTGCCTTTGGCACACAGTGATGGTTGGACATAGTTGGTCACCAGCTGCTACCCCAGTTTATTGAGGAGCTAACGCTGACATTTGTCTTCATGCTGGGCTTCACCTCTGATACCAGAAAATGCCAGATTTACCCTGTTGTGTGGAGATTGGTGTCCTCATCTTGACCTGAGGGAACTGGGAGCTACATTTTCAGGACAGGTCAAGATGCTCTGATAAAGACCACCTCAGCCCTTCCCACTGACACAAATGGTCTTTACTGTGAAACACTTAACTCTTGTCCAACACTGCTGACCCAGCCAAGATGATCCTGCAAGAGCCAGGGGAAGCCATAGAAAAAAAAAAAAAAAAGAAAAGAGTGTGAATTAGTTTGTCTAAACAAGTTCCCATCACAAAATCCTGATCCTTTCATTAGGCACCAGTGGGAAAAAAAATAAAAAAGATAAAATTCCCTCCAGAATAAAAGCTGACATGGTGAGCTGCTGCAGCAGGGAAGGCAAATCCCTTCAGGATAGAATGAGAATGAAAACAGAACAAAATTCAGCAGTTACCAAAGATGAGGAGATTCAGAACAATGACCTGCAATTGAGAACACAGGCATATCTTGCTACCCTGCCATCACTGCTGCCAGAGAAAGCTCAGAAGCAGAGAACAGAGGAGAGAAGTCATTCCTACAGACAGCAGTGAATATCCCTGTGCTGAGAAAGGAACTGCATTCATCCATACCATAGGCTTAACCCCAAATGCTCCACTTGGGCCAGCTGATTGCTCAGGTACAGGCTATTTGCTTCCTAGCCAGCCCAGGGAAGCTGCTTGACCTGTTCTTGGTTACTTTTCAAGCAAGTCATTGAAGACCTTAGGTCAGGTCAAAACCTGTGTGAATTTTAACAGCACCACTAATGACATCAGTGGAGCTGCACTGATGCATACCTGTGGAATCTCTGCCTCTGCCTCTCCTGACCCCTTTCTGTTCATTGCAAGTCTGTGTTGTCTTTCCACAGGAAAGGCTTTAGTTTGAGATATCCTTCCTCCCTTTTTAACTTTCCTTGAATCCTAAATACTCTGACAGGCCTGACTGTGCTTCATACACAGAATCTATCTCACCCCAGTTATACAGCTGTCCTGCATGAATACTAATATTCATCTCAGAACTTAGAAGTGCCTTATGGCTTAATAAAATTTGTCTCAACCAAGGGAAAAGATACAGACAGGAGTCAGCTCACACAGCAGAGGAAGCAGTTCTAAAGTGCCTAACAAGCTCGTCAAAGCATTTCCCATAGGAAACCAGTTCCAAATGTATGCTAGCAAGATGTAGGCTAAGACAAAAGTCAATCAATTTTCTGGATAATTTGCACACTGCAGATAGTAGGATAACAATCAGCGTTCAGCTCTGGGGCCCCCAGCATAAGATGGACATGGACTTGTCTGAGTGGGTCAGAGGATGGCCATGAAGATGATCAAGGGGCTTGAGCACCTCGCCTCTGAGGACAGACTGATGGAGTTGGGGTTGTTCAGCCTAGAAAAGAGAAGGCTCTGGGGAGACCTTATAGTGGCCTTCCAGTACTTAAAGGGGGCCTGTAGGAAAGCTGGGGAGGGAGTCTTCGTCAGGGAGTGTAGTGATAGGATGAGGGGTAATAGTCTCAAACTGAAACTGGGTAGATTTAGATTAGATAAGATTCTAAGATTTCTTCTTAGGAAGAAATTCTTTACTCTGAGGGTGGTGAGACACTGGCACAGGTTGCCCAGAGAATCTGTGGATGACCCCTCCCTGGAAGTGTTCAAGGCCAGGTTGGATGGGACTTTGAGTGACCTGGTCTAGTGGGAGATGTCCCTGCCCATTGCAGTGCTGTTGGAACTCAATGATCTTTAAGGTCCCTTCAACCCAAACTGCTCTATGATTCTACAACATAATTTTGTTTTGTCTTCTTGTGACAGGTGAATTTAAGATCCAGATTACTTTAGATCATAGAAAAGTGTTTATTAAGGAAATAAGGTTTCATCCTGTCTTACTGAGTCCTAAACAGCATGGAAAAGCAGAAAGATTTGGTTTCAGGAGTCTCAGAGCTGTACGGTATAGGGTATATTTATAGGAGAATGAGGTAGACAGTATACGGGGGATAACATCTTGGGCTGATCTGGATTAGAGTTAATTTTCAGAAGAAGATGGGAGTGAGTGCAGTCATGACAGCTGTCCCCAGATAGCCACGGTGATATTCAATACCATCTGAAGTCACACTCAGAGTATAACTGATGGAGCTGGTGGGGAAGGAGGGATCCACAGCTCAGTAATGGGCTGAGCATCTAGTCCTGAGTGGTGAGCCATTGTGTTGTGCATCACTTGCTTTATACATTCTTTTAGTAGTATGATTGTTATCATTACATCTTCTCTCCTTCTGTTATAGTATTAAACTGTCCTTATCTCGACCCATGAAATTTTATGTTTTTCTTCTGATTCTCCTTCCCATCCCACTGAGGGAGAAGAGGAGTGAGTGAGCATGGTGCTTAATTGCCAGCTGGTCTTAAACTATGATAGCACACTCTCTAAAAGGTACTTGGTAAGGATGTGTTGTTACCTCACCAGTACAATGTGTATACAGAGCCTGTAGCTTTCCTTGAAAGCTTGAGGAAGGAAGCTTGAATCCTTGAAAGGATTCCTTTCAATTGGTTCATACAACTAATGCTCCATTTGGTGAACGTGCTGCTAACTCCTCAGTGTAAGTCTGTGGCCGGCTGTGTTAACTCCTTGCCTGGGACACATAATTCACTGTGTGAGTCTAACTTCTCACAGAATTGCACAGAATCACAGAATGTTCATGGTTGGAAAGGACCTCCTAGATCACCAAGTCCAACCATACCCATAACAAAAAAACCCCTCAGATCTGGCTCCCAAGTCATGTGCAAGAAATGAAGTCAAACTTTACAATACTTTGTTTCCAGCTTTACTGGCCGTCGCATAATCAAACCATAAGTTAAAGTCACTGCTAGAGGCATCATGAAAGGTCTGCATAAGTACCTGCAATTCAGGCACTTATCTCTTCAAAATCTTCCCTTGTGGATTCCTGCTCCCACTCTACCAGTAAAATCTTCTATGTCTGCATTTCCCTGAGGTACTTGCATGCACAGCCCCTGCTACTCCCTCTTCCTCTAGAGATATACCTGCAGGCCCGGGGGACTTTCAGCCCAAAATGACTGAACAGGGGCATTCAGCTTGAGAGATATATCTTACAGCTTTGGCTGTCAGTGCTCCTGATCACTGCCCTGCTGCCAAGCCTGTTGGCAGTGTCACCAGCACCAACCTTTGCTCAGTGTGTCATTTTAGCAACGGAGACACTAGCAGTGGCAGGGTCAGAAATGGTCACTGTAATTAAGATGCTTATTTTTCAACACATTTCACTGTCAGGCATGCTCATGAACTTTTGAACTTCCCTGTCATTGAGCTGAGACTCCTGGGGATGTCTTTCTGCTACTTTTTTATCCCATTGTTATTTCCACTTATCCTCATCACCCTGGTTCTAATGGATACCCAAACCCACAGTCACAGCTTTGGGTGGTGAGATGGAAGCTCCAACCCTGACAGAGATTCCTGCAGATGAATATGACTGGATCGCTGTGTCTGTGACTTCATATTACTGGGGCTACCCAGTAAGTTACTATATGATAAATGTTCACTCTAGCACACTGCACTTCATCTATCAGTTTAAATGCCCCTGTAACACAGATGGTAGAGCTATCCCTCTGTACGCCTGATGTTTCTAATCATGGTGTTTTTTCACTGTTGGTGATAAGGACTTGGCATTTTTGACTGAACACTGGCACAGGTCACCCAGAGATGTTGTGCTGTCTGCATCCTTGGTGATATCCAAAAGTCATCTGGATATCATCCTGGGCAAATAGCATTAGGTGGCCCTGATTTAGGGAGGTGGGGGGTTGGACCAAATGATCTCCAGAGACCTCTTCCAGCCTCAACCAGTCTGTGATTCTGTGATTTTCTGATGAATTCACGGAAGATTTGTCATCTCAGCCCAGTATACAGATGTGCTAGTTAAGACTCTCATCAGTAAACTTGAATGGCCTGGTACAACACATAATTAAGCTGCAGAACTCATCACCACAGGGTTCTTTTGTTTCCATGGGTTCAAAAACCAATTAGATTAATAAAAGAAAAAATACTACATGTGTTTTTTACAAATCAATAAGCTACAGACACTGAGAGAATACATGGAGAAGTTTGCAGAATATATTTGTTTTGTTCTGTCATCTACCCAAAGGTATCCACTACTAGTTGGTGTGAGTTGTTTAGCCAGCCGGAGCGTCCCTGCAGGACAGCATGGCTGGAAGTCTAACTGAAGAGTATCTACATATATTATTCATCTCAAATCCCTCAGGAAAGGCTAGAAAGAAGAGATTACCTTCAAGTCAAGACTTCAGCTGCAGCAGAAGCTGAGGCCTTCAGGTTCTGTTGAGATTACCCAGCACTCCACTCCTTGACTAGGGATCTTTTTTGGATACCTCTGTACTATGACCTGGTCTCATGCTCAGTCAAATCATATTCAGCTCCAGTAGCATGCTTTCAATTCATCTCATCTGTATTCTGGCTCTTCTTTCACCCATCCCCACTTTTTAAGGTCAGTTGCACAGAGTTGCATGCAAAATCCCCAGGAATTGAAGCCCTTACTGGAAATTTATCCCTGATGATTCAAGGTTTAAAGCAAACACCAAGCAGTGCTTTCCATTCATCCCAGATCCAAAACAAGATAGGAAACACCAGAATTTGCATGATAGTTTAGAACCCTAAGAAATACATCCACATAGTGGTCCAGAGGACGTCACCTGAATGGATAGTTAAACCAAGACCATGTCCAGGTCTGCACATCATCTTGGGGTTCACCTATTTTATTTTAGGTGAAGTAACCTGCAGGTGACCTTCATTTCTAGTACTGAGATTGAATCCAAAAGCCTGTGTCACAAAAATGTCTTCATCTGTCCCTAACTTATGCCAGGAGAGGTGATGGCCTTCCCCACTGTGGGAGCAGATGGTCATGGCGGGTGTCACAGGTCTTTGATTCCTACAGTTTTCCCTATTCCAGGGATTACTCCCTTGCCACACAGCAGTGCAAACTGCTGTGCTCACCTCCCCATTCTTAGTCTGCTGTGTACTCTTTTATCCCTGCTTATTTCACAGCTGTGGTTGTGCCTGGAGACAGACCAGGCTCAAAAGCTCTCCATGGGATCACCCGAGTTAAAAGAAGTGCCCAGCTGTGATGGTGGATGTTTTGGGCTGCCACTGGATTTCCTGTTTGGCAGGGGCTGTGGGTATGTTTCACAGTGAGGATGTGCTTGTGAGGTCTGGGGGGCTGAGTCACAAATGGGAGGAAGGGGAGCAATGAGTGGAGATGATGAGGGTGGGGTGGGGTGAGGGTCGGGGGTGTGCTGTGTGGAGATCAAGATCTGCCACTGTTCTCCAATCACTCCTGCCCTAGGGAGACTTCCCCTACTTCTCCTGTAAAGCACGCGCTGTCACTCAAAACTAATCCTCATAAGGCTTGCAGGTCACTCATCTGCTGGAATAACTGCCTCTGAGGTTGCATTGAGATCAATCTGTGGCTGCCACAATGCTCTCAGCTGATTTTGTATCAGGCTTGTGGATACTGCCTTATCTGTCTAACTGGTACCTCCTCTCTGACTGCTGGTTTCCTGCACCATTAGCCACTAGCAGAGTATGTGCTTAGTTTAAAAGATTCATGAGTGAGGACTCAAGCCAAGAATAATGCTTTGCCAAATGGTTGTTGAGACATTTTGTCATGAATCCCTTTCTGGAAGGATTAAATTTATTTCCTGGAAATGTTCCCACTGCTCATGTAGGTGAAGCTGTCACAAATTCCTGCTGTGATGTGTCAAAGCAACAACTTCAGAGACTTTGTGCATATTCCCCGACTTTGTGCCCAGAGCTTATTGGAATAGCATGACCTAGAGCTGATGTATCAGAATCAGAGAATCACCGACCAATTGAAGTTGGCAGGGACCTCTTAAGGTTATTTTGTCCAGCCCCTCTGCTCAAGTAGGGGCACCTAAGGCTCTTTGCCCAGGCCCATGTCCAGATGACTTTTGGATGTCTCCAAGGATGTAGACTCCAGAACCATTCTGGGCAACGTTCGACTGCTCAGTAACCCTCACAGTGAAAAAGTGTTTCCTGATGTTCAGATGGAGACTCCTAATTTCAGTTTTTGCCCATTTCCTCTTCTTCTGGTACTGGGTACCACTGAGAAAACCTTGGCTATGTCCTCTTTGCATCCTTCTGTCGAGTATTTATATACACTGAGAAGATCCCCCCTGAGCCAGTCTCTTCTCCAGGCTGCACAATCCCAGTTCTTTCAGCCTTTATTCACATGAGAGGTGCTTCAGTCCTCTCATCATCTTCATGACTCTCTCCAGCATGTCCATGTCTCTTTTGGGTTTGCAAATCAGTAAAGGGGCTGAGCTGATGCCAAGAAGGGACAGTATTAACATGGAACACAATAGTGACCTCTGTCATTCCTCCCTCCTGTCACAGACCCCAGACATGGGGTTTGTACCACAACCAGCTATGGTTTCAAGGGACCTGACCACCACCTGTCAGAACCCCAGTGTTCACCCACAGTAGGCTTCTGCGCTCTTGCTGTGTGTATTGTGTCCTTGAAGACACACATCTCACCTTGTGCAATGCATCCTAGAAGCAATGCATCTTGCTGCGTGAAATAGGTGCTGCAAGCCTGCAGCGCTCTTCAGATGAAACAGGAGGATTTTCTGCTGCTCCATTGTTAGCAGATGTTGACTGCAGCCTTGCAAAGTGAAGCAGTTCTTCCCTGAAATCTCATGCACCCCAGTAACCTATCCTGCTTCCTTGCCAGAAACATTGTATGAAGAGGGGAGGTGACTCCTGCAGCTCTCTGCTCCTCAGACACCTTGGTAGGCAGAGCAGTAGCTGCTGTGCAGCAGCCTCTCCTCCAGCCCATCTTCCCTGCTTGCTCCATGCCTCCGGCTGGGTTGAAGCAGCTGGATTGCAGGCATCCAGTCTGACACTGCTTGTCAGGAAAACAAGTTGGGACCTGGCACCTTGATATGATTTTGACAGATAGAGACCTGGCTTTGGTGTGACAAGTCCTGCTCTTCCCTTTCATCAGGACATGCATGGGTCAGGGCTGTTTCTCGCTGCTCAGGTTTTTCAAAGGCTCTACATCAAAGCTAGCCCTGGGTTTCCTCCGTATCTTTAATATATCCCACAATGGCCTTGTTAAATCACAGAAACCTTTTCAGCTTTTTTCATTTCTTTTCTTTCTCTCTTTTATAAAAATAATATTTTCATTTAGGGGGCAAATAGATAAGGGGAAGTGGTTGTTGGGGAAGGAAATTTCTTCCACAACATTTCTTTAGTGTCTTACTTATCAAAGCCCTGGAAAAGAAGCACCAAGGAAAATACAAGCAGGTGGATGAAATACCTTTTTTTCTTTTCTTTTTTTCCTCTTTTTTCCTCTTTTTTCCTCTTTTTTCCTCTTTTTTCCTCTTTTTTCCTCTTTTCTTTTCTTTTCTTTTCTTTTCTTTTCTTTTCTTTTCTTTTCTTTTCTTTTCTTTTCTTTTCTTTTCTTTTTCCCTTCTCTTTTTCCCTTCTCTTTTCTCTTTTCTTCTTTTGTTTTCACTGTAGCTTTAGAGATGTGCCTTTGATTGTTTCACTCTCCTGTTATTTTCCTGCACCTTCTTCAAATTTGCAGCTGGGAAACTGTCCAGAATTACCCCAGTCACCCATGGAATATCCCTTTCATTCTTCTTGACTCAGACTCACAGCTTACAGGCTCAGAGAAAACTGCCAAAGCCAACAATTTCCCATATTTGTGTAGGTTCCCTTGAGCCCACAGGAATCTGATGCATTTCTAAGGTAGCAAAGCAATTCTAGGGCTCACACTTCTGGTGCAAAAGGTATGAGTAATTTTGTCCAAATTGGGCATGTTGGATTATTCTAAGTCATTTAAGCTTCTGCTAATAAATCCTGTCCTGAAGTTTTCCCCAGAGTGCTACTACACAGCACCCTATACCTTCTTAAGTTTCCAGCCTAAATTTAGATGGCCTGTGAATTCATCCTTGCCTTTACTTGAGCCACCACTATCCATTTGCTTAAACAGCTCCTTCTCAGGTTGTCTGAGTTCCCCAAAATATTAACAGATAGTGTTCCTACCTCCTTCAGACCATCATTTTGTTTCTAGCCAAGCCATGTCTTCTAGACTGCTGTTCTAATAGTTGGTGCTTCTCCTGTGATAGCCCTCATAGTATGTAACTTGGGTGGCAGATGTCCTCACCACATAACAATGTAGATGAAAAAACTGATAGCCATGAACCAAAGCTAACTCTTCCCCCAGATCGCCAAATGACAGCTTATCCCCAGCACAGACAAGGCTCTTTTAGCAAGAGCACAGCTGAAAGAATGAGGGACATGGATTGTTCCCATCTGCTCATCACTCCTGAGGCTGCATCTGCAGAACAGTGGATAGTCTGGAGAGTACAGTGGAGGATCACCAAAAGAGCCAAGGGTATTGAGTGCGTGGCATATGAGGAAACTGGGTCTGTTTGGCCTGGCTGGGGAAGGATCTATAGCAAAAGCCTGACTGAAGATCTCTGGCCCTGGAAATTTTAAACATTTGACTGGACAAGGCCATGAGCAATCTGATTTGACTTTGAAGTTAGTCCTGGGAAAGGATCAGGATGATAGGCTAGATGTCCTGAGAGAGCTTTTCCACCTTTCTATGGACTCCATGAAAACAACAGCCAAGACATAGGCTAGACTGCACTCATTAACCCATGCAGATGCCATCTTCATTAGACAACTCTCTGTTGGATCAGTTTTTGGATTTGCATGCATGAAGACAGCTACTGGGTGTTTAGGGCTGTGGAACTGTCAGGGTGAAGTGGGGTAAAGAGGATCCTCAGCAGAATCTGTGTGAAGGGTCTGGGTTTGAAACCCAGTATATCTCCAAAGCAGCGAGACATTGCTGGATGTAGAGTGATGAGACCAGAACAGTGTCCAGAAGCTTGCAAGGAGCAGGGAGGTTATAACTGCTTTTTCTTATTGTCCTACCATCACAAACTGCCTCCAGCAAACTGGTGTTCTCATCTGCAGGGGGACAGCCTCTAGCTCTCCAAGACCAGTCCCAGAGACTGGCCCAAATCCAGAATGGTTCTGCTTGCTCAAACATGCCCTTGAGCAATTACTCAAAACTTGTCTTGGACTGGGATCAAGCACTGTGACAGTGCATCCTAACCTTACATCTTATCACAGGTTAAACCGGTCCAGGCAGGAAAGACACTTTAGCATTAACAATGTAGTTCCCTTCCCCATTCAACCCCTACCATAAAAGTTGACAGCTTTTGATAATCTTTTGACAGCTCTTGATAATCTTTTGGTGTCAGAGAAGATCAAATGTTCTCTGATGTACATGAGTATTTCACAAGTAATAAGCCACTAGAGAAGGGTTCAGCAGGAATTCTCCAGCCTGCCTAGACCCTTCCTTCTCCAGGTGTGAAGCAAAGCACTGCTTCTCCAGACCTGCCTTTGGCTGTTGTGGTCCCATCTTTGTTACTGTTTTTCTTCCCCTATGTGTGCAGCCTATAATGACCATGCAATTATCAGCAAAGTGTTTCCTTAGGCTTAGGCTGAGCCCTGGAAGTGCTGAGTACTGAGGTTCATCTCTAGGCTGCCGTGCGCAACATGGAACAAGGACGGGCACTTCCAGCATCTCAGAAAAAGCGAGTTGTGTGGAATGGGATTCACGGCATCCATATGATGAGCATAGGAGTTGCACAGACAGCAGGTAGTAAGCACAAACATCTCTGAAATTCTTGCTTGTCTGGAGTTATGACCCCTCTCTGAAGCTGGAGCTTATAGATGCCAGACTATTCTGGGGTTGGCTCTGTGGCTCACCGAAGTTTAGCTACAGGTGGGGACAGCATTTGTGTCTTGTAGAAAAGCCTAATGGGCAGAACACATTCCTGTGAAAAGCCACCAGAAAGGCTGCTTGTGATACTCAAGTCAGGAGGGCCCTTCCTCAGGGCAGTGCCCCAGCTACTAGGAGGGTGTTCTGGTGGATTGCGGGGATGTATCCAACCACTCTGCTGTGAAGATGCCACAGCATTCCCAGGAATGTAAACTATATAAGTACAAAAAGAGAAGAGGCAAGATGTGTCCAGACTACTGAAATGCTTTGATTTTAGGGATTTCAGCTAGGGACTGGGAGAAGCTGAGTTTTCTTTGCTGCCCACTGGTTGTCAGGTGTCAAGTAAATACCAAGCAGAGTTATAACTCTGCTTGGGGACCAGAAGGCAGAACTAACCATATGTCTGTCCAACAGATCTCCCTTCTAGCTGCTTTGGGGAATTTGCAGTCCCACTATGCAGGATGAGCTATTGCTGACCCAGGAACATAGTCCTGTGTTGATGGCATATGGGTAAAAGCCAGCATGGCTTGAAACCTTTCAGAAGCAGAAGGAAGAGGAAATAGCAGTGGGCTGGCAGCAGGTGAAGGGGGCTGTCTCTGAGTAAAGCTCATTCCCTTCTACAAAGCTGGAAAACAGGCTTCAGTCTGGTCTCCCCCTCTGCTGGGTGAGCAGACACAACCACAAAGCACAGGAAGCTCTTCTGCCCTGAGAATTCTTCTTGGTGAGAGTGCTATTGAAACCATGAAATTTTTGTAGGGCTTAAATAGAATTTCCTGTCAAAAAGGTTTCCTTGATTATTTTCTAGCTAACTGAAAACCTTTGCTGTAGCCCCAGCATCCCAGGGGGAGACAGAGGGAATGGCTGTGAGGATGGCACGGGGCAGGCTGCCCCACCTTCTAGATGCTTAGATTAAATTTTTCCCCTCCAATCCTCTCGCTAGCCAGAGTTACTGCTGCAGCTGAGCACAGGCCAGAGCATGTGCTTTCTGTGACAGCAGTACCAAGTGCTTACAAATTACCAAACATCCTCTTTGCTCCACCCCTGGTCTCCCATCAGATCCGGTTCCTCCTGCTGTGACAGACAGTGTGGACAACATGTGCAATGTGGGCAACACAGAGGTATTTTATGCTATTGTTAAGGTCGAGATGCCTCAGTTTCCCAGTTTCTTGCATGTTGAGAAAGAAATGGGATAACATCTTTCAACTCCAGAAGATAAAAAGAAGTGGTTGCTTGGCACACAGAACTCAAAGTCTGTCATCATCAAAAATGGTGTTTGCTTCAAACCAGGGGACATAAACTCTGCACTGACTTTCTGTCACCTGCTATAGATTCTGTGCAGTTTGCATTCTTTCTATGGAGACCTCCCATCCAATAAAGTAACCAATGAAGAGTAAACAGGAAATCAGATAAGATCTTTCCAGGCATGTTAAAGAAGACATTTCTAACAGCACAATGCTTCGTCCTTCCAGAATATCTCTGCCTTCCAACATGACTCTGTAAATCTCTGCCAGTTACTCGCTCTGTGACTGACTTTTGAAACACACCTCTGGAACATCATCACTGGGACACATCATTAGGAAAACCAAAATTACCCATAGGTAGGAGTGCTAGATAGACATTTGACAAGCCGGGATAGAGCAGAAGAGCCCATGGTGCTGTCATTAATAATCGTGAAAGGGGAATGGCTGCTGTCAAATTTAGTCACCATTATCACCATAACTCATGGAAATTTGTCCTCATTAGGCATCTTACCTTGCTATTAAACCTCATATTTTACCCTTATGATGCTCTTTGATTCTTCTCTCTGACTGGTGTAAGGAGTCAGGGACAGAACCTGGTAGCTGTGTACAAAAATGACAGTCCTATAACCTGGCATGAATTACAGAACTGGGGCAGTGTGGGCAGTAGATCAACCAGTAGTGAAACAGACACAGGAGCAGAGCAATAGAATGCATAAGGCAAAATACCTAGGAAGAAATCCCTGGGAAGGAAGGCAAATCAGGAAACTAAGCTAAAAAACTTAATGCCTGGCCCAGAAAACAAGGGAAAAAAATGAAATAGCAGGACATGAGAGAAGGAAGGCTCAAAGTAAGGAAAGTGAGTCACATGCAGGGGATCAGAAAACATATTAGCTAGGGTCAATATTTCACACACTCTCCTAATCACATCTGCCTAGCTCTGTCAGCAGGAACCCAGGACTGAGTACTGAGGATTCAGCATTTCTCATTGTAGACGACCCCCAGACTCAATTCCAGGTTTGGTTTTGCAGCTCATTAGCTGTGCAGGAAGAGAGGGAAGTAGAGGACAGACAGAAGTCAGGGAGATGAGAGCCCTTCTCTTGAAGCTGATATGAAGTACACATCCACGTGGGGAGGAATTACCTTGACCCACTAAGTGCAAGGTGTTTTCACACTTAGTGCATTTCCCCAGGGTCTTCAGGAAAGGTGTCAAGGTGAATATCAAGCAGACCTGAGGAGCCTCAGGAATTGGGCTAAGGAGGCAGTTGCCATAGTAACAGGGTGGCTTATGGCAGACGATATTGAATGATATGTCACATTCATCAACTCACTGTGCTGAGGCAGCATCTTGGAGGGGTCATTATAAAGCAAACTGAAGACAGAGCAGAGAGTGAGACAGGGCTGGGGCTGACCTCCTGCTGCCAGGTGTTGCCAGGGTGTGTGCACAGACACACATTTCATACCGGGGCACTCCAGGGAGCCTGCACAGATTGTGCTTGTGGGTGTGCTTGCAGTTGGGTGGTGCACAGAGAGCTAGGCTGTTGCTGTTCTGGGGGTTTGATTCCCTCTGGACGCACGTGATAGCTGGTGTGTGAGAAAGCCTGTGGCCTGATGGTGAGTATTTTGGCAGGGGAGTACAATTCTCACAGAGAAACACAAGCCATGTCCTGAGCTGCAACCAAAGATCTGCCACTGAATCACACTGTGCCTGGGGCAGGTGGTAGCAGTATCTAACCTTTCATGTCAGTCTCAGGCATCAAAGTGATGGAGGACATGGGCATCTAATAATTCCGACAGACTTTGTCCTTCCATTGTGGGAAACTGGCTCTTAATATGATGGTCCCACAAGGTGCCATTGAAGGACCCTGCAGATGGCAAGCACCTAGTCCTTTTGTCCTCGCCTCAGATATCATGGATAGTTCCATCCCGAGCCTGGCCAGGGCTGGAACAGAGCAGCATACATAGATGCACCAGGTTTGGAGAGAGGTGCTAGTTTAAAGATAGAAGTGTTGTACTGGGGGAGTTTGTATGGAAATGACAAGGTCCTCTGTGCTTCTGGCTCTCATGATCCTTCTGCAAGTACAGAGTAGGCTCAGGGTTGGCCTTCATTTCTAAAGGGAAATGTCTCCAGCCCCAGAGGACCTCACCTACTTCTGTGATTCAAGCAACTCTGCCCAGACTCAATTATCTCCCTCCCATGCACTCAGTGTAAGCAAGTTGAGCAATGCACATTTTTTAAAAAAATCTGTTTATTTATGACAAATTAAAAAGATTGCAATTTCCCCCTAACTCTGATTTTTCAGACCAGATTTGTTAAATCAGCTAGCAGAAGATTTCACTCTTGTTTATTCACTAGCTTAGTAGAGCACCAGTTTACAGTGGTGATGGAGCCACAAAGCTTTAACACTGTGGTCTACTCATTATTTTGTAGTTACAGATCTCTCAAATTGAAGCTGTTGCCCTTAGGGCATGGTAACAATGTGAGAAGAACCCTGTGCCTCACTGATTGAGGCTTTATAACTATGCAGCACTGTACAGCAGCAGTGAATGGAAAGAGCAAGAGAAACATTCTCTCTCCCCTGGTAGCAGACAGCCTGGTAGCTGCCATCTGGTAGCAGACAGCCTGTGAGGGGATATAGGTGTGGAGATTCAGGGAGAAGATGGGTATGAACCCAAGCTTCCCACAGTCTGCACTACTGCTGCCTGAGCAGGGCTTTGGATGGCTTCTCTTCCCTGGTTTTGTGAACAGTGTCTAAGTCTGATGGGAAATAAATGAGGGAGCAGGGAATGGTGCTTATGGAGTCAGTGGTGCTTATTTCTGGACAAAGTGGCAAGAGGGTTTCTACAGAGAACAGAAAATTGTCTCCTTACATCTTAAAGTTGGCATTCTCCCTTTTTGCTCCACACAGTATGGGGAAAGGAAGGGAAGTTCAAAAGCCAACAGATGGATCCAAACAAGAATGTTATGTTTTAAATCCATGTCATGACCTAGCTCAAGATTAACCTCTAGGATAAGCCTTAATTAAAGATAGCTGAGCAGTGGCATTTCTTTCTGTTACCAGAAGGTGACACCTTAATGAACTTAAGATGTTTAATTTTCTCCTCCTCTCCTGGAGCCAGCAATTTCCCCGAAGCCCACATCCCAATATTGTTTGTATCACTTGCTGGATGCAGCCAGTAATCTAGGGTCATGCTGTACTTCAGCAGCAGCCCAGCACTGAACAAATGAACTGCCAAATGCCAGAGACACACATCATGTGGAGATTCTATGGCATATATTTAAATACCATCTTCCCTTGGCCTCAACTGGGAAGCTGGTGCTACTGCACAGAGGTCTGGACTATGCAGAACGTGTCTTGCTGTCACCCTACAGCATAGAACTGAGCTAAGATAATCCCAGAGATATCCTATCTAGTCCTTACTCTTTGGACTATTTATTTTAGTTGTCCAATAAATGTCAAATGTAAAATGCCTAAGCAGCCAAAGCAGAACAGTTTTTTCAGCAGGTGCCACACAAGACACTTACCACCTGCTTGTACCACAAACAGTGGGTTTGATGCTCCTTTTCCAGTCTCAAAATAGACACAGTGAGTGAGGGCGGTGGGGGCAGGTACTTCTGTTGTCCCTTCCCCAAATAATTTCATCTGGGATGTAGGGTGTAACCCTTTGTTTCTTGGGCAGATGCTCTGATTGAAGGGCATGACTGAGCCATAAGTGTTTTATAAGAAGATAGAGGTCTAAGCATCTAAACATAGGAATAAGTTTCATGCTCCAAATCCCAATTTCACGAGTTGCCTAAGTGCTGCTCTTGGATACAGACATGAATTTATGTGAAAGAAACTCCACTCAACATGTGTTCTCCATGTCTTCTGCAATGCTGAGTTACAAACAATACCCGTGCTCAGCCTCATCACTGTCACAAATTCTAGTCTCTGATCCTAGTTTTTCAATATTCCTTGTAGCGTCTGAGGTTCCCACAAATTCAGCATTACAAATTCTCTTCCTGGAAGTGGGCTTTTATTCCTCATGTGTGGTAGTGCTGCACACCACAGAGCTAGAGTCCATCACTAAGTTAGCCAGAAGAACATTGTAGTGATGAGGGAGGAGTATGGAGTGAGAAGGTAGTTGAACGTTAATGATAACAGAGAATAATCTTCTGCATTGATGGATGGTTCTAGAAAATCTAAGCAATTTTAGAATGGACTTGGAAAAATTTGAGAAGCAACCAAATGAACCCAAAAGCAGCTTTATGTTTCTCTGTTCCCCAAAACAGCATTGCAGAGGCATACAAAGGAACTGCTACTTTTTTCCACTCTGACACCATATCACTGTTTCGAAAGACATACTTTCTTTTAATAGGTGTCTGTACTGGGTACTGGTAGCAAGGTCTTGGTAGTACAGGGGAGATGCAGGGATGACTACTGTGAGAAAGGTGAGGAGCTGGACACAGCAACAGACCCACTGTAGACAAAAGCTGAGACAATAAGCTAAATGTGTAATTCCTCTGTGAAAACATATTTAAGAAAGGGCAGAAAATGTTGGATGGAGAGAACAGGAGAATAAAAAGTGTGAGAAACAATGGAGGGAACACTGGGATCAGAGAAGGAAGTGCTCCATGGCAGAGCAGGTGTTCCCAGCAGCCTGTGGAGGACCTGCACTGGAGCAGATGGATGTTCCTGTCAGGAGCTACAGCATGTGAAGGCCTTGTTCTGGAGAAGAGGAAAAGAATGAGAAGAAAGAAGCCACTATGTACTGACTGCAATCCTGTCCTGCACCACTTGTTGTGCTAATGATTGGGTTGGGTGTAACCTTCAGTGAGGACAGTAGGTGTTTGGAGTGAAATCATTCCTGGGAAAGAGAGGAGGAAAGGTGTTTTCCCTATGTGTTTGGGGTTTTTTTTGCTTCCCAATACCTGAATCGGTAATTAATTATATATATATTATTTGGTACTAACTTCCCCAAGTTGAGTCTGTTTTGCCTGCAATGATATCTGGTAAGTGATCTCCTATTTTTATCTCAGCTAAGTTCTCAGTTTTATCATTTCTGATCTTCCAAATCTCTCCTGTCCTGCTGAGAGATGGAGTAAGTGAGCACCTGGGCAGGGGTTTGGAGAATTAGACTTTGAAATGTCAACTAGGTGTAAATCTAATGTTATTTACATTTTATCAATATCCTGTGCTGTAAATTTTTCTTCCACCAAAGCTAATCATTCAAAATCAGTTCTCTAAGAACACTCTGTTAGATACACACAATTCTCTTTAGCAGCAAGAAAGCAATCTGTATACAATACAGTGTTCATTACCCAGGGTTTTTTTCCCCAATATGCAACAAAACACACTTCTTGCATCTTTATTTCCCAGTGAAGTAATACACACCTCCTATGGGATCTGTGTCATTACCAGAATTTTGTTTTCTAATGTACTTGAAAAACTTCTTAACTCCATTGATAGCAACTGTGGATTTTTCCATCCTGATCTTAACTCCCTTTATCAATTTTATGTTCTCTTAAATGTCTGCTTTTCATAGGTAGGTAGACATCCCCCCCCTCTCTTGCTGTTATTTACAGCTTTTCCTTTTTCCATGCCTTTTCAGTCCTAGTCAACTGGGAGGTGGGGAGTCAAGCAGCAGGACCTACTGTTGCTGAAAAGATGGGCCCCGAGGAAAGAGGAATGTGGGACAGACAGATGGGGCAAGATGGGGGTGTTTTGACTGGGATACCTTGAGGGTCTGGGGTGAGAAGAAATGAATGGGTGCCTAAGAGATGAGATAGCTCTTGGCAGCATCACAGCCTGCATACTGAAGAACTGCCACAAACAGTTCAGAGATGTGAGCGATTGGTGGTCTCCCGTTGGTCTGCAGCTGTGCTCCACGGCTCTTCCAGCCACGTGGGAATCTCACAGTTTACGGTGTGATATGTTGCCACTTCACTGATCAAGGCAACACTGTCCAGCCGCAGGGAAGGAAGGCAAGACACAGGGATGAAGCAGAGGGAATGAAGAAAGCTGCTCGGTCCTGGACACACACAAGGAGCAATAAAATCTGTTCTGGACACAAAGAGAAGACAGGAAGAAATAAAACACTTATAAAAATGAGAAATATCCAAAGGTTAAAGAAGGACAAGCCTCATGATGTAGTATGATAGCATCTAGAAGAAAGCACAGGTCCAGCAATGGTGTCCTGCCCACTCCCCAAAACTAATTCAAACTGAGCATAATGAATGCTTCCAGCTGATGAAAGAATGAGGTGGGGGACTGCCATACAACTCTCTGTCCCCACTGTCTTTCTAGAGCATATCCCCTTTCTCTGCTCAACAGGGATCTTCTTTGGAACCCATTGCAGAACATGAAAAGCCACAGCCCAAAGCCACAGGAGACATTTGCATAACTTTATGCAAAATATGGAAGACAAACCTGTAGTTCCTAGAGCTCCAATCCATCATGTTCCCTTAGTGAAAGATATTTTTTATATTCTGAGGCTACTGGCTGTCTTGTCCCCTAATGTCCTGCATTCTCCTCCTTGTCCTGCCCCTCCCTCCTGCATAGCTCCCCTTCTTCAGTGGACCCGCCTGAGCTCTTTGGTGACATTGTACCCATAGTCTGATATAAAGCAATGTGTCCCTTAGCCTTTTCCACCACTGACTGCTACCAAATATCCCTCTCCAATTTTCCTTTACAAGAGATTATGAGAGGAATACCAATTGCCTGGCAGAGGGAATGGTGAGCCTCTGATCCAGCAAAGCAGCCTGTCATAGTCAGACACCTCTGGCCAGGAAATCCTGCTTGGAAAGTGGAATATGTGAAACTGGGCCAGAAATGGGAACCTGCAACCAAAAGCTGTGGCTTAGAAGCTGTTTTAGCTGAACATACTGGTTGTTGTGCTAGGTCTTGCACAGCTCCACACACAGTGAGCTATGCAATTAATACCTTAAGCTACAATTTTCATGTTTGAAGACTGTTTATACATAGCTGTAAGGATAAGAGTATCTGAATGCAAAGGAAAAAGCATCATTTAGTTCACCTAAGGTCTGGGTGCCTCACCTCTTACTCCAGTCTCATTTCTTAAGTGAAGGAGGCATCATGAACTACAGAAGCCAGTTAGTGCAAAGGATAGTTTTCTAGATGGGGAAACTGCACACAGAAAGCCACATCCCATACACTGACTAGTTGGATGTGTAGTGGGTTTGGTCTACCTTTTTTTTTTTTTTTCTGGTAATTGGGTCCCACAAGCCCTGTGCATTTTAAAAACTATGACTCGGAAGAGATGCCTGCTAACAAAAGTTCTAGCTGGAAATAAGGATAGGAAGAAGAACATATAAAAGACAGTAGCCCAGTCTACAGGATGAATAATACAAAAAGCAGCTGTACTTGGCAAGCAAAAGTCCATCTTTTTTTAGGTTGGGGGAGCAAGGGGGTTGTGTTGTTTGTTTGGGTATTTTTGGTTGTTTGGTTTTGTTTTGTTTCAGAAAAGAAGACTATATCCTTGAAAGAAATGGAAATAATTAAAAACAAAGCTACAGAGCTGTCAGAGCAGTTAGTTGACCAGGGCCAAAAGATATTTCTGAACAGGTTTTAAGAGGAGTTCCTGAGTCTGTTCATTCAACGTCTTCAGTGGACTTTGCACCAGTCCTCATATCCATGCTAACAGCAATTACCAAGAAGATTAGAGAGTTGTCCATTGGTGCCAGAAACACTAGTCCCAGAGAAACTGTCTAATTAAGAATCAAGTAATACATGCATTGTAGCTTGATTGAGTCAAACCACCACAGCTTCTGAAGGGAAAAGTACACCTTGTTGACCTGAAAAAGTTAATAAATCGGAGAGCAAGGTGACCTAAGTGCATGTAATTTACTTGGATTTTTGAAACACTTTTCATAAGGTTCCTCATAAAAGACTGTTAAGGAAAATTAATAGGTATAGGATAAAGGGAAATGATTCATTGGATTAATAACTGATTTCATTAAAAGGTGCAAAACAAAGAAATGTAATGGAAGTTTTTTGCCTAGAGTAGCAGAGGTAAGAAAAGGATTTTCTCAGGGAGACAGTGTTGGGTTTTGTAGTATTTAATTAAATATTAAAAACGATGTTAGTTATGTTGTCAAAGCAAAATATACATTTAAAATACAGGAAATACCAGGCATTCAGTTATCTCTTGTGACAGGACTATGGGCTAAAGTCGATAACTTTCAGATGGATTTTCTTGGTCCACTTCTATAAACATCCTAAGAAACTGCTCTTAAAAACTAAAAAAAACCCCACAGATTGCATCTGAAAAAAAAAAAAAAAAAAAAAAATCAAAGAGGAGCTGACCTCCACATGCAACAACCTGCTGATATGCTGAGCTAGAAGAGGTCTGTTCAGGAAAAGTCATGGCAGTTACTTTTTCTGATGTCCCCTTCTGGCTTCAGGAGCACATGCCTGTCACTCTGACAATGGTCTTTTGTGGTTCAGACCAGGACCAATGCTGCCTCCTCCTCAAAGCTCCTGTAGGACTTCACCAATATACCAACATCTGATGCATCCATAACCCCTCTGGAGAAAAGATGATTTGGAGGATAAATGCTCCTTGTCTTACATCTCAGACAGATGGAAGAGTCTTATGAAGTTAGCCACTGTTGGAGCACCCAAGTGTGAGCTAAGGTAGACAAAGATGGGAGGCTGATGTGTTATACTGATTCTGAGTGCTTCACATAGGTAGGCATCATCATACATAGGTGGTCACCAGAGCCTGAAAAAATCTCATGGCAGAGCTTCAGGTGTGCCACAAGTTGTTCTTTGGATGGTCAGTTTGGTCTTGCTGCCCACTGTCAGCAAACCACCAACACTGGGTCTGTGACAGAAAACCTATGTGGTCCAGTTCTGAACCCCGAACTGATTTATGTGCACTTAGTAACGTCCCCAAAGCACTGAAACCCACTCCCAACAGGTTGGAGCACCAGCTGCCTGAGGCAGGAAAGTGCCATTGGTGGTGCCAGTGGTGCATTAGTGACCTGAGCCCTTAGGGATGCAGTGATGTTTGTGATACTTCTACTACTGTGAAGCAGCATGACAGTGACCGAAGTGCAGTTATAAGAGCCAGAGAAAAATGCCATCTACTCTCTGCACCTCACCTTGGGCTCCACTTGCCTGATGACGTCGCTCTTCCTGTTCCTTCGTGTGGATCTTGACCTAACTGAGCTCAGACCTACCTAGGCTGCTCCTAGTCCTCCTGTTTCATCCTTCTATCCAAGCTGCCAGTCTCCTCCTGACATTAGGTCCTTTACAGCCTACTGAAAACTTGCTAAAGTCTGTTCTGTACCACACTAGCTAGGGTTTCCCTGAGATAAGTAGTTCACTTCTACCTCATGTACCTCTCCTCGCAGTATTTGATCCTCAAGCACAGGGACAAATTCAGGGAGGAGTAGTCCTCTTATTCTGTTGCAAGATATTGTTGCTAGCTGGAGAAACCTGGCCAGCTGTGCACTGCTAAAATCGTGTGGAAAGCAAAAATAGGATTTACCTTCAGCAAGCTGAAAGTTTAACACACTGAGCTTGGGCACTGGCATTGATGGTGTGTACTTTCTGGCACATGTTACCCAAAACATCTGGGTAGATTTAAGTACCCACTAATGTAACTGCATTCAGAAATCTGGTGGAAAAGGTCCCACTGAGCAAGTCTTAGCTGCATGAAATGCCCCAGCTTGACTAACCTGGGACAGTGTCAGAGAGGGGCAAGGATCTCACATGTTCTGAGTGGCCTCCATGAGCTGTGCAACCTGTTTTCTAATCCTCCCAAATTTCAAGCAAAACACTGGAGCTCTCAACAGCCTCTCTGGTGAGGTGACTCATTTTTTAATTGAGTATCACTCATCTTGTGCTGAGCATGGGAAAGGTTCCTATAGGGAAACAGAGCACAAGCAGGCAATTCCAAAGTCCATATCATAAGGGAATGACTTAGTAACTTGACCACATTTCATGTAGTTCTGGTGAATGCAGACTGTCCATGATTTAACAAAGCTGAAAGACACAGAAAAAAATGGCCTCAGTATTGCATGTTCATGTGCTTCACTTAAGCTAAGAGAATATCCAGAATACTGGGATAAAAAAAAAATAAAAGGAGACATTTGTAATTATGTGCACTGTAGACCTGAAGAAAAGCAGGATTCACTGAGGAGCTTGTTACATGAATGTTTCTTTTTACTTTCACTGGAGATGGGGAAATGTTGAAGTACAACGTGTTTATGGCAAATAATGAAAGCTAGTTGTGACTGATTTCTTTCTTGAGTCCCATTCAGAGAGGTATTGTGCAACTTACTGATTTCTTAAGGAAAAAAAAAAAAAGAGAAGCAGCATATATGAGAAATGCTTTAGTAGAAACATTAATTGGTGTACACATGGGGCCCCCTGCCTTTTTCACGAAGGCTGTCAGCACTGTAATGACCATTACCCAGATGTCACAGTTACTTCCCGAGACAGGAACAATGCAAAAAGGTCAGTCTACTGCAGGCGATTTCATATAATAGTAGAAAAATTTAAGGTTGGAGAGGACCTCTGGAGATCTCTTGATCACTCCCATACTCCAAGCAGGTCTGTCTTTAAAGACCTATCATATTTCTTAGGGATTTGTTCAGTCAGGTTTTGAACACCCTCAGTGATGGAGGTCCCACAGCCTTGCTGAGCTGCTGTGAAGGTGCCTGGCCAGAGTTTGCTTCACTGTTGGTCCTGGTAGGATGACATGACATAAGTTTTGAGAAAACAGAAGCTTATGTGACTTCATGCAGTAACTCCTGTTCCCGTCCCTTTACAACAATGTTTTTACTTCTACTCTCATGTCTGAAATTCATCAGCAGCCTGGCACGCAGCATAACTGATACCAGATACATCACAATATTGGACTATAAAGAGGACAGACTAGCAATATACTTAGATGCCCTTGGGAGAAGTAATACAATTGCAAAACAAAAGACATTCCAAATTAAGCTTAAATTGAGAGAAAACCCAAAGTACAGATCCATCTGGAAACCAACGCTCAGGGAACATGCCTTCCTACAGGCAGTTTTTATCTTCTTGTATGGGGCAGCTTGTAATCTGACCTTATCGTTGATCCAGACACATTTTTGACACTGTCTTGCTTTGCCACTGCGTTCACCCCTGCTTTTCTTATGGGGCTGCCTCCTGTGAAAAGATGACATTTCTCAGTACTTTCTGCACAGGGCAATGGGTGCCTGGCATCATGTTTCCAACCAAGAAACATGAAGCAGGGATTTTGCTAGATTGCCAGTGACAATGAAGGAAGCCACAGTTGACATATCAGACTGATTAAAAAGTTATTTTTCTCAGGGCATGGCTAATAATGCAGATCTGGACTAGTTTGATGATTGTAAGTATAGTCACTACCATGGGTATTTGTTTGTAGGATGGCAATGCCCAGGGGTCCCACCGGAGTCTGGGAACCACAGTGTGCTGGATGCTGAACAGACACATATCAGAAGCAGTTTGAGACATAGGAAGATAAATGAATGAGACAGACAGTGGGAGAAGAAACAGAGGTAGAGAGATAAGAAGAGCTTCCTGTAGATTGTTCAGGGTATCAGCCATGAGTTGAAGCCATACAATGCTCTGCCTATTCAGCTGGGTGAATGGAGAACATCCCAGTTTTGAAGAAAATGCTGTTTCTCCTAATTCTTTGGCCACAAGTCTGACATTTTAGGGCTTAGACCTTTTCTCCTAGTTGTGACTAGAAAAGGTGAACATTTTTTATATCCATTCTACATTAAAGTGTAACTTTCATTGTCATGTTTCTGGGTTTTTTTGATACTATTCATAATGACTTGTACCCTACACTGCAAGCAAAAATATAGCATACCACGAGATTGCAAAGATCACAGAAGACTTCGGAGCTTTTGTAGAACACTAGGGACAATATTCCCCTGTTCCAAGCAAGAGGAGTCAGAAATGACAAAAACTTGCTAATATTTTAGTATGTTATAGAGCTAGACAATTGCAGTTCAGGATGTGCAAGCTGCCTTTCAAAGAGGATGGATGATTTCCAGAAAGGTAATCACCTCAGACAATGAGCACCTCAGATAATGAACACCTCAGATATGAACCTCACAATGAACCTCACCTCAAGACTGAGAAGATACTGGACTACCAGCACAAAAGAGGATCACAAGAAGCTATCCCAATATGAGATGATTATTAAAAGTGACAGAGACTTGACATTCAGTGACAATGTGGCAAAGACCAAACTGTTGACCAAACATATTAATTATGAGTATTAATTAATACACAGGACATGGAACTGTTATGGCATATGGAAGGGTGAAACAGAGACATGAAAGTCACACAGGTACTGAGAAACCTCAGGGATGCTGGAAACCAGTTGGAGTGAGGTGGTGCTTTGTGTTTGCAAGAAGCAGAAAGCAGAGAAATGAAATGTTATGTCAGGGGCAAAAGGATGTTTTGGTGCAAGACACTGCCAGGACTGATGGTTGGAGAGAGAAAGTCTCACTAACCTCTTCATAAAACTCTAAGATCATTTTAGACATAGATTCTGTATGGGTTAAATGTAGTAACATTTGAGTAAAGTGTGATCCTGAGCAGACTTTTCTCACTTTAAAAGTAGGTCTAGAATGAAGGTTTAGAATCTTAGAAAGGCAAACTGTGAAACCTAAGAAAAAATGAATTATTGAGTCTGACTAAGCAGCTCTCGGATCTGTGTGCAGAGAAGGCATAGGTACTTAAGATTCAAAATTCAAAAGGGAGAGAGATCGGTGAGAAGAGGTGGGCTTGAGAGGTTACAAAGTGCAAAAAGAAAGTAATGACCATAAACCTACCTTGCACAGGAAATTAAATTTAATAGTATTAAATGGTACTTAAGCCACAGAAACCAAGAGGAACAAAGAGAAAATTAGGACAGTTGCACACTTGAGGCAAAAATAGATCAAAATTTACTTATAGCTAAGAATGAAAATCTTATTTCCTGCAGCTAACAGCAGCAACAATGTGATACCAAGGGCATTTACAGGACTTCCAATGTAAATGAGGGTAAGGCAGTAGGTATGACCTCTTCTGAGGTGAAGACACTATTTAGCCTGCTTCAAATGAGAAATGAAAAGCATTGGCATTCAGAATGACAAAGCAGATATGGACAATGTATAACAATTATGCAAATCAGGGATAGTCCCCATGATGGGAGGATAACAGGTACAACACCTCTGTCCAGAAGAGGGTGAAGAATGATCCAGACAGGTGTAGGCCTGTTAATTTGACATCAAAGTTTTGAAACAAAAATAGATATAACCAGGGAAGTAGGGAGAAATGTATAAATTACAAGATAATTTACAAAAGCCAAATTTTTTCGGTGTAATTTAGCAGCAGTTCTTGGTAGGACCAGTGCTTCTGTACACAAGACACATAAATTAACTAAATCCATCTCACTTTCTGTGAGCTTCTGATAAATTAGGCATGGGTTTGGGCTCTGGAGATGAAACTGAATAAAAGGACTGTGCAGCTGTTCACATTGAAGAAGTGTTCACAGAAATGGAGAGGTTACCTACAGTGATGCCCAGAGATAGTTCTGAAACCATCACTGCAACGGAAGCATAGACTCGTGGAGAAATGTAGGCTGTAAGGGAACTCTGGAGATCCACGCTTAGCGCAGAGCTGACTTCAAAGTCAGATGTGTTCAGTATGGGCATAGTGGTCAAAATACCTAAAAATCAGGTATGAGCTTCATGATTTGCAGGTGACACAAAACTGGGAAGTAGTACCAAGCCTGACTGAAGAACTGGTTAACCCTATTAGCTGATATGATTCAGATGAGGAGACCTTTGAGACCACAAAGCAAAGTCCTTTGAGATTCTCATCAAAGGCTGCCTTTTTTCAAGCTTGCTACACAACAGGAGTTCAGGAGTTAAGAAATAAAAATGCATGAGCATAAGGACGGTGGAAAGAGTTTTAAGTGTTTCTAGGATGCATATGGCTATTAATTTTTTTCCACTATGAATACACTGCATGGGCCTGACACTCGTTTGGGAACATGATGCACAGTTCTGCCGCCTGTGTTCGTAATTACTTTAGGAGGAGATGTTCATGTGACAGAAGGATTGCATTTCCTGTGTAAATGTCAGGGAGAAACAGGAACTGGGAGATAGGTGTGTGCCTATGCCTAATGATGGTGGATCATGAGCAAGTTTGGACTGGAAATTTGTAGCAAGTTTCTATTGCAAGAGTAAAATATATCACGGGTATCAAGTCAGCATTCACCTAAAAACTGTCCCACACAGGTGAGAAGAGGACAAGTTGTATCAGTAGTAAACATGCTGGGATATAGAGTCACAGAGAAGCACCAAACTCTCCCAAAACCTGCAGTTGGTCTGGCAGACAAGATCAGACAAGATCCTGTCAGCCGCATACATGGGTATTCTTGCACCATAGTCTTCATTACTGTGGCTAAAACATCTTTATAAGTTCCTGTACGAGATAAACTGACAGTAAACCTGAATACACTGTGTTTTGTGGAGTATAGATGGTTTGGTTGCCCCATCCATCTGCATTGTGTGGAACAATGAGGGACTTTTTTATGTCCAAGCTTCCTCTGGCTAAGTACTCATCTGTGATATACATGATGCAAAGCTTCAGTCAGGGAAGCAGAGCTACTAGTGAAGCTCCTGACGGAGGTGGAATAAAAAAAAATGTTGGTATTGATAGTGGAGCATTTTCTGAAGCTTTAAAAATCCATCATCCCCATAAAACGACTACTGGACCTGTTACGCTCAACCCATAGGCCTGGAGCAAATGCATTCCCATCTTCAGTTATATTTGGTGTCACAAAGCAGGAGCAAATGTTTGAGTGAAAATGCTCACAATAATAGAGAAGCATTTTATCTACCAGAAAGAGGTACAGTGTGGTTAAGTTATTATCAAGTTTTTAATGTAAAAAGTGCTTTACATAGAGGTAAACTTGTAACAATAGGAAAATGATTTTTTAGAGTACCAAGATTATGAAATGCTTTCCATTAACTGGATCCAACATATGTTCCTTGTTCTACACAACCCGTCAGATTCTAAAGAATATTTCTTCTAAAGCTAATAAAACCATTTTTGAGCTATTCATTCTTACTCATTAGCATTTGCTTAGAGAAAATTGTGTCTACTGTAAAGACAGCAAAGCAGTAATTATTTAAATTAGCTTGATAGATGTTTAGTAATGCTTTGATTAAAATACCAATTTTAGATACCAGTGAGTTTTGGAAAAGCAGAGTGTTTAAGTAATAATAAACTTGGTTTTGTTTTTGAGAAAAAGTTTCATTTTGCACAAATGATTTTGAATGAAAATCCCTTTTCAGAGAAAAATTTCAGCCTCTCACTCAAACAATGGAGCTGGTACAGAACTGCGGTCCACACAGTGACCCAAACACATCATTGTAAAATAGAAAAGGGGCACATCTCTGTCAGATGAAATATGGACAATCCACCTCCACAAGAGAATAGTTCTATTATGTGGGTGATGCCCACATGGTTCTAACTTGCCTGGAAAATTGTCATGTAGGACAGACAAAGCTTCGATCAGGAATGAGGCTGAAGGTCACTAGCAAAAGGCAATGCCAACCTAACAGATCCATATGAACAACCAGTCTCAAAGCCAGCCCCAGGGTTCCTCATTTCACCCTACAAGGCTGAAATCAGTCCCACAATCACAGGGATGGAATCTGTGGGGTTCCATAGTCCATTGCTTCACCTCTACACATGGGGGATTGCACATTTATCACTCCTAGTGAAAATTCATCTAATCTATACTTCAAAATATTTCACAGCCTCTCTGGTGGCTCTGACCTAAATCTTGTCATGCAAATTAAACCCAGTAGTTTCTAGCCTATTCATAATGAATATGGAAACAAGGCTTATTCCCTGATTCTTTTCATGTGTCCCTTAAATCAGCATTTCCTCCAGACAAACATCTCAAATCCATTTCTTCCCTTAGAGGACTCTATTCAGTTGGTCTACCTCTTTCTCAAAATGTGGTTCTCTAAACTGACAACAGCACTCCCACCGTGGCACTGCCCATTCTGAGCACAATAAAATTATTACTGCACATGCTTGGAGAATGGCATTTATTAAAAATAAATTTTTTTTTTTCTATTTTCTCCTTCAACAGCAATGCCTGACTTGCTCATCTTGTGAGCCATTGTTGCCTTTCAGGTCCTCTTGTACAGTATTATTGCCAAGGTAGTCTCTTCCTGCCCAATACTTGCTGGAATATTTATTCTTACCTGGAAGACACAGCATGTTGCATTGATGCTTATCAAGCTGCACTGAATTTCTTCAGTGCGTTTTTCCCTATTGTCAGGAGTATTCTGAATTTTAGGCTTTTGTCCTTATGACTGTCTACCCTCAAATGGAGGGGACAGAGGAAGAATATATAGTGAAATTTTTTAGATGGAAATAACAGCAGAAATCCTCATTTGCAAGATAAGAGGCTTTGGTGCGAGTTTTAAAGGGCACTTATTAAAATGGGCATCCAGAGTTAGATTTGGTCTTCAGGTCAAAACTATAAGATTTGTAGTTCAGCAATGTTGTGAATGGCTAACCACAACTACTGCCCTCCATCTACCAGGCAATTGCTTTCATGCAGAGAGGACATGAGATGCATTGCCTATTTCAACATTAGCAGTCAATTTGGAAGCAATGTATTAGGTGTGGAGCTGCCAGAGAAACAGGATTTCTATCTTTTCTCAATAAAACTACAATTCTGAGACAATAAATAGCTGAGACAATATCAGCAATAAAGGTGACATAAGTATCTGCTTCACTAATGAGCAACATCCCAGGCTCTGTACCATAATGAAACCAGGCAGGAGTGCACCACAACTTCACTGTAGATTTAGTGTAAGTATTTAAGCCTGAGATTGTAAAAAAAAAACAAAAGTAAAACCCCAAAATGAATATATTTTGAGTTCAAAAAAAGTGCTTTTGCTAGTAAGACTTCATTTAATTAGCAAATTGGTGAGCAGGCCTGATGTGCTATGAGAAAATCCTCTCTGGCTCTTGCTGTGCCAATATTTGCTGCTGGGTAGGAACACACAGGAAGTGCAGCAAACACACAACCAAGCTGTAATAATCACTGGAAACTGTCTGAAAAATATTCTCTGCTGAATTTCATTTCCTCATCTTTTTCTCAGGCAGTCACCCACACCAATTTTTGAGTGAGGGCTGAGTAATGTTCCACTGTTTGATCTTCAACAGGCAGTATGTTCAGTATTTCTTTCATTGCACAACTAAAAGCAAACTTGTTGCATGCAGTTTGCACCAAACAGCAGTGTAACTGGAGGAACAGGCGAGAAAAGATGGATGCTAAAATGAACATAATTCAGCCAGTGCAGCAACAGCAGAGGGGTGACTTCTCATCAAAACCATTCATACTGACACACACTCACCTCTAACCATTAGAAATTCCTCTGCCAAAGAAGCGTGTCACAGCATCTCATAGCTACATAGTCCCAAATACAGTTGTGTGAAATGTCAGTGCTACACTGTCACTGCAGATTGCATTGTGGAAAGCAGCAAGAGAATAATCACTAGTGGGTGTCTTAGAGAACAAAAGCCTCTGAGGTTTGAACACTGCATATGCAGAAAAGATCTGTGTCGATACTCGTATGACTATATGTATAGTCTTTCTGATTTTAAATGTTTGAAAAAGGCAAACAGGATTTAACGGGCTCATTATGACACCCAAGGAGAGGAAAGAAGTTACAGCTGCTAATTTTGGAACAGACAACATATCTCATCTTGTCCTTCAGACCCCTTCACTCCTCCCCTCCACTCTCTGTCCCTGGAAAAATCTCCACCCCATCATGCTATGGTATGAATCAGCACCTTCCTCTGGAGCTCTCCAATTAAGATTCAGCAGTGCTTGGAGAGCAGCAGTCGGCCCACACTGGACTAATTAATTTTTCCTGACTGAGTAATTACAGTCCAGAGGTGACCATGAAAGCCAAGCAAATCAATTTGTGTTTTACTGAGATCCTCATCAGTCACGGAGCACTAACCAAGCAGAAGAAAAAATGACCAGAGTCAGAGCTGGCCCCTGAACAACAAGCAACGAAAGTTGGTCTAAAACTTCTGAACTCCTATACTGGAAATAGCAAACACAGTTCAAAAAATATTGGTTTTTTGGCCCAATCAGTCAAATGGCACAGTCACCCTCTTGAAAGTTTAAACATCACCTCCTTCACTGGCACTCCCATCCCATACAATGGATTCATGTTTTATCCAAAAACACTTCAAAGCTCAGTTTATAAAGATTTTACAAATGTCTCAGAAGTGTTGGGAGTGAGCTAGCCACTGTCTAAACAGAGGCAATCTGCTCTTCTGCTGAACCAGGGCATTGCCATCAGCAGCTCACCCTGTTTCAGGAAAAACTTTTCCAGCTGTGCCAGGATCCAAGCAGGCAACTGTCTCCACATGCTACTTGTTGATACGCTCATTAAATGTCTCCCCCAGCCTCAACAGAGAGCATTGCAGAGAAATATCCAAAGTTTTCTTCCTTCCCTACCTAATTTTTCCATGGAGTTCATGCAGTCCTAGATAAAGCAGAAGGTGGTTTTGGCTGGTGGTATAATAGAGATCATTTTTCCCTACATGGCAAAGAACTGGGAGAGATGGTTCTTTCAGAAGTGGGTGTGAGGAGCTGTGAACAGGAGCTGACTCACTTGCAGGTGGGATTGACCTCACTGTAGAAGTAACATGGCATTGTACCCAGGTAGAAATGATTCTTCTGCCAATGTCAAACCAGGTTAAGCAGTCCAGTGGACTGCTAGACCTAGAGTCACTAAATAAACATAAATTCAATCTGAGTTTTGGTGACTAATTGTGGCAAGGACAATCCTGCTAGCATCATGTGTTTGAGCTTTCCTGAAGTCTGTCTCATTATGACTCATCTCTTAATGGAGTCAAGGATGGAATAAGACCAGCTTAGGTCAGGAGAGCCACTGTAGAGGTCAGATGTTCCAGCTTTTCTCCAAGAGATGCAGCACCAGGAAACATAAAAGCAACATCCTACACAGAACCTTTTTTATCCTGAAACACCTGGGTGCCAGCAGCTACAGACTGGATGTTCTTGCAAAAAGATCAATATTAGTGGCAGCCATGGAACACAGGGTCTCTGACTAGCTGCACACATGCCTGTACTTCAGCCTGCAATCTATGCTAGAACCAAATGCAACCCTAAAGCACAGAAATGATTGTACGGGTAGTCTAAAGCACTTCACAAAGAGAACAAATACAGAGGAGGGTGCAGGGAGCCACTCTTCATGCTGGAGAAGATGTGACTCTTCTTGGCTGCAGAGATGTTCTTTACCTTTCTAGGCAGAACTGTGAGCTGACAAGAGCTGAGATGTAGCACATATAACATTCATGTTACTGTGATGTTAGTGTCCCTGAATTAATGTTACTGTCACTGAATGAGGGTTTGTCTGCCCATATTATGACCTGGAGATTCTTGTAGAAATGTGTTGTCTCTAAGCAATTGCACCGTCTATTCATAGACAAGAATACTCAGAGTAGGGAGGAGTTAGACCCATTCTGTTGACTTCCCAATCAGAAGCTGTTGGCTTTCCAAAAAAACCACCTGTGACAGAAAGATGTGGATAATGTTGCAGAAAGCTAAATAGAAATCACTGTTTGTAGTGTAGTGACTAAGGCTGTATACCCTGGGGCTGGAGTGCACTGCTAGAATGGTAAAGGTCTGGCTGGAAAAAATGGGTCACAGGCTGTAGAGATGGAAAGCTTAGAGAAACCACCAGATCTGGGTGTCTGAGTAGGATTGCATCTGGTTAGTTAGAAAGAGGGATGCTAAAGAGAAGATGTGATGAAAAGGTAAATCAGGCAGAAGTCCTTCATTATTTAGTCTTCAGAGACAAAGAGGTGGTCAAAAGAATGGGAGTGAAACTGAAAAATTAAGTCGTAGGACAAGGAGATGCTTTGTCACACCAGGTCTTACTATCCCTATCCATGAGTAGTTAAGGGAAGCTTTTTATAATCAGATAAATAGGGTGACTCCCCACCTACAGTGCAATGAAATGAGTTGTCACAGAGCCTGTTGATGTCCAAATTGAATCACCTGATCAGCAATTTTTGTCTATCGTCCCGTATTCTGTAACATCACTGAGGATTTGGGCTCCATTCTCTTTGTAACTGCTTGCTGCAGCTACTGCCAGCTGCAGCTACTATTAGATCCTCCTTCCAGTCCCTCTTCACCTGGATAACCCAACCCAACTCTGTCCATGCCTACCTGTGTGCCTGCAACCTGAGTCAGATCATTTTTGTCACCACCTACTGGCCTGTCTCTCTCTTCTCTTGAAGCAGGAGAAAGTGTCCTCAAAAATGGCCACAGTAAGGCATGTTTGTCTTTACCAGCACTAATGAGAGAGGAAACTGCTTTCCCATAATCTGCTTGCCACAGTCCCCCTAATGTTGCCCAGGACATGGTTTGCCTTTTCTGCAACAAGAGCGAGTTCTTAGCAGACAGGCAACCTTGCACCCACAATTTCCTCCAGCAGCATCTGTGACAATTCAACAAGACTGAGAGCATCCAGTGCTGTCAGACAAGGGATCCTGGCTGATCCAGATTGACCTGGGGATGCTGTGGTGCATGGGTAGTGGAGAAGTCTGGTCAAGTACATCTTACCAAATCCTTCTCTTTAAAATATGTGTATGAAGACATGAATATCTGTATACGTGCACATGAGCATGTGTGCACATGTCTGTGGTGATGTAGGAGGTCTCACCCTCAGTTGCTTGCTGCAAGGGCAGATGGTTGTGTCTACAAGTTAGTTCAAGTCTTTGAGACTCTTCAGAAGGCTGCATTAGCCACGTGTTTTCTTTGCACTGGAAGCCGAGTGGCTTTGTAGCTGTTACACACACAGTACAGCGTGATCACTGCCAAGAGCTTTCCAGGGTGCTCCTGTCATTACACAATCCTGCTGACAGTTGTTTCAAACAGGACTCAGAAAAAGGCAGTGGCAGGGCCCTCAAAGCCAGGTTCAGCCAGGAGGAGAACAGGATGGATTGAGAACCTGATGTTTGGGTCCTGATGAGATGCAACCCAGAGTCCTGGGAAAATTGGCTGATGTAGTTGCCAAACCACTCTCCATGATTTTCAAGGAGTCCTGGATGTCCCAGTGACTGGGAAAGGGGAAACATTACCCCTGTCTTTAGAAAAGGTGGAAAATGCTGACCTGTCAGTCTTACCTCTGTTCCTGGAAAGATCCAAGAACAGATCCTCCTAGAAGCTCTGCTAAGACACGTGGAGTACAGGGAGGTGATCCAAGACAGCAGGGCTTCACCAAGGGCAAGTCCTGCCTGACCAACATAGTGTCCTTCTATGATGGAGTGATTACATCAGTGGACAAGGGAAGAGCAAGGGATGTCATCTATATGGACTTCTGCAAGGCCTTTGACATGGCCGCCCAAAACATCCTTCTCTCCAAGCTGAGAAGATACGGATTTGATAGGTGGACTGTTCAGTGGATAAGGAGTTGTCTAGATGGTCTTGTCCAAGGGATAGTCGTCAACAGCTCAATGTCCAGATGAAGATTGGTAACAAGTAGTGTCCCCAAGAAGTCCGTACTGCAACCAGTGCTATTTAATATCTTCATCCCCACACCGGGATTGAGGCACCCTCAGATGGTTTGCAGATGACATCAATCTAAGGGGTGAGGCTGACACTCCCAAGGGACAGTTTACCAGCCAGAGGGACCTGGACAAGATTGAGAAGTGGACCTGGGGGAACCTCATGAGGTTCAACAAGGCCAAGAGCAAGGTCCTCCACATGGGTCGGTGCAACCTCCAGTATCTATACGGGCAAGGGGATGAAGGGATGCAGAGAAGGACTTGGGAATGCTGGTAGATGAGAAGTTGGACATGAGCTGGCAATATGTGCTCACAGGCTAGAAAGCCAAATGTATCCTGGGCTGTGTCAAAAGAAGCATGGCCAGCAAGTCAAGTGAAGTTATTTCCCCCTCTGTTCCTCTCTGGTGAGACCACACCTGGAGTACTGTGTCCAGCTTTAGGGTCCTTAGAAAAAGAAAGACATGAAACAGCTGTAGTGGGTCCAGAGGAGGACCACAAAAATTGATTAGAGGGCTGGAACACCTCTCTTGTGAAGAAAGAATGAGAGTTGGTGTTACTCAGCATGGAGAAGACTCATTGGAGAATTTATTGTGGGGTGCTCTTGTTAACAGGGCCTGTTGTGACAGGACAAGGGGTGATGGTTTTAAGCTAAAAGAGGGGAGATAAAGACTAGAGAGAAGGAAGACATTTTTTACTATGAGGGTGGTAATTCACTGGAACATTTTGGCAGATGCCCAATCCCTGGAAACATTTGAGGTCAGTTTGGACAGGGCTTTGAGCACCCTGATGTAGTTGTAGATGTCCCTGCTCACTGTAGAGGGGCTGAACAGAATGACATTCAATGGTCCTTTCCAACCGAGACATTCTATGATTCTATGAGGGGAGCACTTCTACCCCAGCATTGGCCTCCACATCCCCTTGTCCAACAGGTGCTCTGCAGTGGGACAACACTTCCCTGACAGATACTAAAAACACCATGCTACAAGCTTAACACGGACTGATTCATGGAGAAACTGCCATTCTTTGTTGAGGAGTCTTCTGAGGTTTGTTTGAATTTTCTGCCACTCGGGTCCCATATTTGTGCTATAGAAGTCTGTGTGATGATCAAGGTGGTCACCAGTGGTTCTCTGCCCAGTGGTTAAGTGACCTGATGATCCATTTGAGTCCATGACCCATCATCCAGAGAAGCCATTTGTTATCAAAGGTGTTCTTACCAACTACAATGTTTGAGGGGTTTTGTTGTTGGCTTAGCTGGTTAGGTTTTTCTTTGCCACCTTTTCCAGAATAGACTTTTTTTTTTTCGCCCCAACACAATTACTTTTAGATGTCATTGTTTTTCAGTTTCTCTACATGAGCAAGCTTTGAAGAAACATTGTATGTGAGATGGCCCAAGCCCTGAGTTCAGCAAGAACTTGTGGAGAGGGATGAAATTGTTGGTATTTTTTGCTTTGCTCTTTCTCCGTATTTCTTTCCCATCGTTTCCTCTTCTGTCAAGTGAAAGACCTTGTTTTTTGACTCTTACCAACCTCAGCGAAGCAGAGACTGAAGGGACCCTGAGGCGCTATTACCGCAATGAATGGCGTGCCAAGAGCTTTTTGTCCTTCAATGTAACCAGCTTGCAGTATGGCAAACCCACTCCATTGGGTCACAGAGGTTAATAAAAACACAACAAATTATTTATCAACATAGTGGTTTGAAATCCAGTGTTGGTGAGAATTACCAGATTTGTATCCCAGAGTAATTATCTTCTGCTCTAAGATAAAAACCTCCCCAAAATTCTCCTGCCCCTCGCGCAGTGGCGCCAAGAAGATGATTTCTCTTGACGCGCTGAACTTTTGAACCCGATGAAAAAAATCTTTTTTTTAGTTATACAAGAGAGTCATTGGGAGTTCATTGCCCTTTCTCACATTTGCAGTACGAAAGGGACATAAGGAAAAACATCAAGTGTAATATCCGTCAATGTTAGTGAGGCATTCAGAATACATCACTGATGCATAAATAACCCAAATGAAACTCCAGTGGCAGGAGGAGGTTCTGGAAGAACGGCGATACACAACAATATTTAATTATAAATTCCATCAGAATTATTGTCTTTACTCATCAAAGGACTTCTCACAATCATTCCTTTGGTTCAGATGTGAGCCTGAAATCCTGGGTGCCCCCATCCAAAAGCTCTGGATTTTTCTTGGTTCACTGGCTACTTTTTCCTGCCAAAGCTCATAAAAATCCAGCCACCAATTTATTTAACACGAGGGGTGTGAAATCCCCACTTAGGGAAAGTGAAGTTAATTGGAAAAGAAAAAAATCATAAATCCAGGCCACTGAGCAGTTAGAATTGGCGTGCTCCCCATGACCTTGATTTGTTGTGTTTTCATTTTTCCAAAATGTTTTTCCCTAAACAATTTCAATGGAAAAATCTCATCAAGCATTGGCTTTTCCCATCCTTCAAACACAGCAGCGGGTGAGCACACTTTGTGTAAGGCAGGTGCTGATGAAAAAAGCCTTTTGACAGGACAAGCAGAAGAAAGCAAGCATCCAGCTTGCACAGGTTCCCATCTGTTGGGAACCCAGAGCTACTGAGCAGTTGCCACTACCCATGCTTATGCAGAAAAAATTGTCTGGAGCACCTTTGTTTCTATAAGCAGAAGTCTGGACAAGGGATGATTAACAACATGCACTATGAAGAAGGTCAGGCTACACAGTCAGAAAGTTGTCAGATGTTAGGACACTCTCTGAAGACTCAGCTGAAAATGCTACAGCAATACACCCCACAAGGACATAGACACCCCAGCCTGGCAAGATCACAGCTGCCAGAGGCAACACCAGTGAGACTTTCCTGGTCAGTCCATTCCAATGTCTGATCACACTCTGCATGAGGAAGCGCTTCCTAATATCCAACCTAACCCCCGCCCCCGGTGCAGTCTCAGGCCATGCCCTCTCATCCTGTCACTAATTGCCTGGGAGAAGACCCCAAACCCTGCCTGACTGCAACCTCCCTTCAGGTAGCTGTAGAGACCAATAAGGTCCCCCCTGAATCTCCTCTTCTCCAGGCTAAACAACCTCAGCTTCCTCTGCCTCTCCTCATAAGACTTTCCCTCCAGGCCCTTCACAAGCCTTGTTGTCTCCTCATAGTCCCTTCACCAACCTCCCTACAGAAGCTCTTTGATTCCTTTCTAATGTATGTCCACTAATTAATGAGAGTAGCTGACTCATGAAACTCAAAGAAATCTTAACATTACTGCATCCCTTCCTTTTTGTACCACCACTTGGACTGTTTGGTGAGGGCTCCCTTCACTACTTCTATTTGCTCACTGTATAATGTCACCAACCAATAGCTTCTACTCTTGCTGGTGGAGGCACACACTTCCTCTTCGTACATCATCTTTCCTCACGTTAACCTGTGTGGAAATACAGGTGGAGAGGAAAGAAGCTGTCACAGTCGGTGAAAGCACCCACCGGTGCTAACACACACCTTGTTGTCAGATCCAACTCTAAGTGTTGTCAAAATATAACTGATTGGTAGGAGAATAGAAGAGACAACACAACTGTGTGTATTCCCCTCTGGGTGAGTTAACAAGCATTTCTATGGCTTTCGGTGGGACAGCATCTGTAACAGAGGCAGGGAATAGCTATTGCCTGCAGTAGTATCAATACGTTGGTTTGAGATGTGATCAGAAATAGCATTGTGTCATTAAGAGACTCTCTTTATCATGGGTGTTGTGTCAGTAACTCGAGATCAAGCAGCTGTTACAATAACCTGCTGTGGAAGAAGGGCAAATAAGTATGTTCACAAAATCAGCCTGTGTTACCCAGGGGACATTCAGGAAATCATGACAACTAATGAAAAAGAAAGAATTCATTACAGAATCATAGAATGGTTTGAGCTGGGGGGACCTTAAGGATCATCCAGTTTCAGCAACCCTGCCATGGGCAGGGACACCTCCCACATTGCTCTAAGCCTCATCCAGCCTGGTCTTAAAGTCCTCCAGGGATGAGGCATCCACAGCTTCTCTGGGAAACCTGTTCCAGTGTCTCACCACTCTCATGGTAAAGAATCTAGGTGATTCTGCTCTCGCCAGTGGGGTTAGATGAGATGATATTTTGAGGTCCCTTCCAGCCCCGAACATTCTGTGATTCTGAGAGGTGCTCCAGCCCTCCACTCCCAAGTCATTTTCTGCAGGGCTGCTTTCAATCCACTTATCACCCAGCCTGTATTTGTGCTGGGGATGGCCCTGACTCATGTGCAGGACCTTGCACTTGGACTTGTTGAATTTCATGAGATTGGCCTGTGCCCACCTTTCAAGCCCTCTAGATGGATGCCTTTCCTCCAGTGTGTCAACTGCACCACACTGTTTGGCATCATTGGTAAACTTGCTGAGGGTGCCTCGATCCCCCTGTCCATGTCTCTGACAAATATGTTGAACAGCACAGGTCCCAGTACAAACTCCTGAGGGACTCGACTTGTCACAGGTCTCCATTTGGACATTGAGCTGTTGATCACAACTCTTTGAGAGCAGCCATCTGGCCAATTCCTTCTTCACTGAGTGGTCCATCCATCAAAGCCATGTCCTTCCATTTTAGAGACCAGGATGGCATGCGAGACAGTGTCAAAGTCTTTGCACAAGTCCAGGAAGATGATGTCAGTTGCTCTTCCCTTATCCACTGATGCCATGACCGCATAATGAAAAAACCAAATTTGTCAGGCAGGATTTGCCCTTGGTGAAGCCATGTTGGTTACCACCAATCACTTCCTTGTTTTCCATGTGCCCTAGCAGAGCCTTTAGGAGGATCTGCCCCCTTATCTTGCCAGGCACTGAGGTGAGGCTGACTGTAGTTCCCTGGGTCTTCCTTATCCCCCTTTTTGAAAATGGGGCTGATATTTTCTCTTTCCAGTCAGTGGGAACTTCACCAGACTGGCAGGACTTTTCAAATGTGATGGAAAGTGGCTTTGCAACTTGGTCCACCAGTTCCCTCAGGACCTGCGGATCGTCCAGTCCCATGGATTTGTGCACCTTCAGGCTCTTTAGATGGTCCCAAACCTGGTCTTCTCTTACAATCAGCACTGTAATTATAACAGTGTTATAATTACAACAGGATACAAATGCAAGAGAAAGCAAACTGCAAGTCAGTGTGAAAAACAAATAATTGAGAATTATCTGACACATGTTCAGCATCTCAAATGGAGATGTTGTACTTAAAGTGTCTTAGATAGGGATATATGGCAGGGACAGAGATCACTGACTAAACTTAATATTGATGTATGCTATAAAGAGCAAGAGTGACAAAGATACCTTGAAGTATTATGCTTGATTACAAGTGGCAACACAATAGAGCAGGAGATCTCCAAGAGAGGAAAACCAATTCATTTCTGAGCAATATAGAATGAGACACCTTTTTTTAGTGTTTTGAAAAGTTGCAGAGTTAAAGACAGGGAGGAAATAAAGTCAGAGCAGTAATTCCTCCAGCCACCAAGTCAGCAGGAAAGAACATGAGAAAGTGTATACAAATAATTATTGTCTATCTTCAGGTATTTTAGACATCTTTTGTTTATTGAAAGCCAAGTGCAAATGCAAACTTTGTTTCCATGTACCAGAGAAATAAATGAATGTTTATATCTTTCCAGTGAAAGAAATTAATTATTGATTAATCTTCCTTCTCTACTTTTTCCTCCTGATAAATATTGAAAAAATATATTTCAACCTGTATAAAAATGCATTTCAATCTTAGCTCATCCTCCCATTTTCACTCTAGTAGCCTGTGCTACCCATATGTAGTTACTGTCATGGTAAAACTCACCAAGACTTGCTGTTTGTTACCAGGGTCCTGAGGATGCTTCCTCCGTAATAATACATTGCAATTTCCTAAAACACACCTGGTTTTATAAGGTTATTTAGTGTCTATAATTTTTTTTTTTTTTTAAATAGCAATTTTATCTTTTGTCTTCTTCCCATTAGTCACTCACAGTTGCTACCTGTTTGGCTTACATTTGCTGAATGCTGATTGCCAGTAAAACTGAATGATCATATACACACATATACAAATATGTGTATATTTGATGCTAAAATCAACTTTGCAAAGAATAAAGAGTTCAGGAAGGATGAAAATGAGTAAAAAATCATCTTATGTTTGGCAAAACCTTTCAACCAGAAAGCATGGGAATTTTTGGAAGTCTTTTCTTCTTAGACCCTTGCGTAGAGAATCGTTTACCTGAACAGTCAGCCTGTTTGCTTGTGACATCTTCAAAATGAAACAATCCTACCTGTGGTTCAGAATAACATCTGTAAACATTTACATTTGTAAAACAAAACACAGAGGTGACACTTGGAGAGTTTATGGAACCAAAGAGGAAGTAAAAATTGTCGTTTCTATTCTCATGAAATTCCTTATGGATTTTGTGTGTCTTTCCTTCTTTAATGAAAATAACAAAACACAACAGCAAAAAAAAAATTTTTTTTTTGATTTGAGCATACTGACCTCTTTCCTTGGTTTGGTAAATTAACAATTGATTATTCGTCTTCAACTGTAAGACTACTGACACTGAAATTATTTACCTCTCTGAAGGTAAATTCAGAGCATCCATAACTTCTCAGGAATAATGTACTAACTAGCATAAATGTGACATAATCCTATATATGGCCTGATCTGATTAGTTGAGACCCACAACATTCTATGGTCTATGTTATCTCATCCCAGCAGTTTATATATATTAGATTGACCTGAATTACACTTTTAATTGATTTTTATCAACAAATGCTAAGAACTGCATTTTGATTTTTTCCTGTGCTTGTAGTCAGACTGGATCTTCACTTAAGTTGTGCTGAAATTTGTACTTTGACTAATTTCTCCATCATGATCACAAGAAAACACTTCATTTATGTAATGAAATGTTAAACTATGACATAAAGGGATAAGAGAGCAAAATGCAAAGTCACACTGCTTAAAGTCTTATTAAAATAGTTATACATCAACAATGACAGAAGTTTGATACACCAGAAAAAAAAATGACACAATGCTCAGAACTGTGAAACAGTTTGGATATATATTTAAAAAAAAAAAAAACACCACAAAAAAATTGGAATTCAGTACTAATTATCAGTGAAAGTCTGGAAGGAAGAGGGTTGATATAACACTTTAAGTCTCTCTAAAGAAAGCTATGTACGTTCTTCTGATGGCCTGCGGCAAAGGAAGCGTAAGCATCAGAGACTCTGGAAAAAGGAAAAGCTCCTTTATCAGGAGAGTGGTACAGCCCTGGTACAGGCTACAAGGGACATGGGGGATGTGCTCCATCCAATGTTTTCAAGACTCATCTAGACAAAGCCATGGTTGCCCTGATCTAGTGTTGGGGACGGTTCTGCTGTGAGTGGGAGGCTGGACCAGAGACATCAGAGGTTCCTTCCACCATGCTCACTGAGATTTGAAAATAACAGGATGACTTGGAAGATGAGGGGTTCAAAAATCCACCTCACTTTCTGTGTGGCTTTCCACTGAAAGTTTCTTCTGCATGTCTGTCACCTCAGGCAACTAAAGAACTTATGCATGAAAGACCCATTTTCTGGCAGTGTCATCACTGCTCTATGCACCACTTTGGGGTCCTTTTAGTGTTCTCCCAGAAACACACTCAGGCAGTCTTGGGCTATTTGATAGCATCCTTGATTGAGGACCACTCCTTGGAGTCCAGTATCAGCTCCATCCTTGGTCCTTATTCCCAGTCCAGCATTTCTTATGCTACTGTGATACCTAGAAACATACAGGAATCTGCATTGGAAATGTGCCTGGAAAGACCTGAAGAGTCAAAGCTTTCATCATGTTCTGCTACTAAAAGTGCCTTGGGAAGGACTTACAGATCCTAAAGCTATCGAAGGGTCTAAAATAGGTAATACAAGTATGCACTAGATCCTGTCCCTGAGCAGGTGAATGGAAAAACATACTGAAAAATGGTGAGCTTTCAGTGGAACTGGCCAGATGAAAAGCTAGGATGCATATTGCATTTTATTTGGCTACTAAATGCCCTGACAACAATTATACAAAGGATAGAGGATAAAAAAGCCTTGATGAGAGCAAACAAGGCCCTCACTTCTCTTGGTAGCAGAGGTATGAACAAAGCTGGTAAACACAAGATAAACAAAGCGAAGCAGACCCAGAGGTAAGTGGAGAAAACACAAAAATATGAGGCAAAAATGAATTATGAAAAGCTAATAACAAAATACAGAAGAAGGGAGACAAATATGCAAAGGAGGAACAATGCAGACAATGGATAAAATGCCTTGAGAAAAAAAGCCTCACAATGGGCTTGTGTCTAATAATCATAGGAATCAGCTATTATGCAAGAGTCTGCAGATCAGAAAAAGATGAAAAATAGCAAGCATGATATTTGAGATACAAGCCATGTCTCAAAATATCAGATTTTATACATTTATAACACTAACACATTCCAAAATGGCAAAAAGTTGGTTTTCTTAAAGCTCTGACTAGCACCAGATAAAGGAAAAACCAGTCAGAGGCACAGAAACAAACAGGATATTGAACGAGAGGGTGACATCAATGCTTCTGAAAATGAGCAAAGCTACAAAGACTTCCACTGCATTGTGCCAGGGGAGAAAGTAAACCCAGAGCTAAGCAAAGAGAAATTAAAATTTCATGCAGGCTCTAAGGCAGTGTAAGACACAAACGTAACAGAAAGGATATTCATCAGCCAAACAACACAGGAATCATTGCTTTCAGCAGTAAATTAAAGGAGTCCTGACATGATCGGAGATAAATAATCCATACAAAACCACTGTAGTGAAGTGCGTAAGCAAACATAAAATATTCAGAGCAGACAGGATGATGCATCTGCTAGTAAGATATCTCAGCACTGCAGATATTGTTGCAACTTCAGAGCCAGCAGTCTCAGTGTGTGCTGAGCTTTAGAACAACTGACCTCAGACATGCTTTCTTTTGCACCAAAAAGTCATCAGCCTGAATGAGGCTGTGAAGACCTCAACCTGACAGAAATTGGTATCGCGGAAAGCATCAACCACATTAGTTATAGCATGGCTGTAAGTAGGTCCTAGGAAGCCCACCAAGTACCATTCCTGTGATCTTTTCAGGGGACCATGCTTCAGACTATCACAAATATTAAGAAATGCTGAGGGTTTGTTACTAGCATTACAGATGAAAGCAATAGATCACCACCACATCCTGATGTCTGGGAGGAGAAACTCAGTTGGGAGTACAAGGAAACGATCCTGAAGTCAAAGTCTGTACTTCAAGATGATTACAAAAGGTCCAGCTGACTCCACAGATGGGTCTCCATCATGCGTCATACTTGGCAGAGAAGCTCAACTCAAACCTCCCTCACAACTGAGGTGGGAGGGATTTTAAAGCTGTGCATCCTGTGACTGCTCTACCTGGTATGAAGGTGTACGAATAGGTGGTGCTGTCAAGCTGCTCCCAGAAGCATGCAGACAAAGGGAGGTGAGGCAAGTATATGGGATTTGAGCTGTGCTGCTGTTCCTGTGCAGTCCAGCGAATCATAGAGACATCTGCACCTCCTAGGGCAGAAACATAGGTGTTTAAATGACTACACACAGTTTTAGAGATCATGGGGACTAATCTCACATGTGGGTCTCAACCAGAGAGACCAGGGAGACCTGGGACTTAAAGATAGATGTCCCTCTATTGTTACTCTGTAGGTCTCTATTACTTTTGAAGATTGCAACCCTAAACACCAATGACAGATTCTGATTACACAGCAGTTTCACATCAGTGTTTTTCCACTGATGCACACTGAGTTATGCCTGATTTGCATCACTGTGATGGGAGAGAAGTCTAAGCACTCAGCAATCACTAGTGTGTCTTCATGGAGTGTAGCAGAGATTCTGGGGAGATGCACACTTGCAGTCCAGGCAGCAAATCACATCTGAGGCTGCACCAAAAGAACTGTGGCCAGCAGATTGAGAGAGGTGACTCTGCCCCTCTACTCTGCTGTGGTGAGACCTCACCCAGAGTACTGTGCCCAGCTCTGGAGACCTCAGCACAGGAAGGACATGGATCTGATGAAGTGGGTTCAGGGGGCCAAAAAGATGATCAGAGAGCTGGAGAACCTCTCCTACAAGGACAGGATGAGGGAGCTGGGGTTGTTCAGCCTAGGAAAGAGAAGGTTCTGGGGAGACCTAACAGCCACCTTCCAGTACCTGAAGGGGGCTACAGGAACAGGGAAGGGGTGCAGGGGAGGAGCTGCTTACAAGGGCGTGTGGTGATAGGACAATGGACAATGGTTCTAAACGAGACCAGGGTAGATTTAGATTGGACATTAGGAAGAAGTTCTTTACTCTGAGGGTGGTGGAGCACTGGAACAGGTTGTCCAGGGAGGTGGTAGAAGCCCCATCCCTGGACATATTCAAGGTCAGACTTGTTGAGGCTCTGAGCAACCAGATGTAGTTGCAGATGTCCCTGCTCACTGCAAGGGGGTTGGACTATGTGAGCTTTGGAGGTCCCTTGCAACCCAAGGCATTTTATGATTCTATGAGATGTTTGGCTGCTGTTTGTTTACCAGCTGGGTTTCAAAGCAGCAAGTAGACCAGTTACTTGGGGAATGGATGATGAAGGACAGAAACAGCATTGTGTTGTACACTGCCCTTCCTGGGTCAGGAAAGGAAAAGCTTATAGCCTGGGAAGATCAAGTTTTTACATGAGACCTGTCCAGCTGAGATTCCTTCTTAATGGTTTGCTCTGAAAGCAAGGAAGCAAGCTGCAAGATGTCCAGTAAGACCAGCTTCTTATCTGGACAGCAACATGATACATCTTCCCAGAATTTCCCTGTAGTGCCAGATATTTTGCCTGTTGCTATATGAAAGTCGCATTGGTCTTATTTATTACCAGTTTCGAGTATAAAATTTCTACCTCCGAGCATATTCTTCAAAATGTCACCTCTATCATGTTTGTCAACTGTTTATGAGCTCAGGAGCTTCTCTTAATTGTTTTCAGGTGCTTTATGCCTGCAGTGTTGATGAAAGAACCCAGATGACCAGGGACTCGCAGCAGTGGACATTACAAAGATACTTTGGGAGAGTGGTGAACTGATGCAGAAAGTTTTGCTGGGAGGAGAAATGGTACAATAATTGGTCATGGGAGAGCCAGAAGGAGACTGTCTGGCCCAGACTAATGCATGAGCCTGGCACCGATACTGCTGAAAATGTGGTTTACTTGGGAATAATTTCAGGTGTTCCCAAAGAATTTCTTGGGAGGTGATGCTAGCTCCATCATTTGTTCAATAGGTCACCAGCAGGGATAGAGTCTTGCCCTAGATGGAGACAACAGTTCCTAGTAAACTGAAGTGGCCAGTGGGTTGGGAGGGGAGCTTTCCAGAGGGGAAAGGCAGTTAATGCCCTTGCTGCTGTGAGGAGGCTCTCCTCTGTGCTCGTTCTGCATGTGGACTGAGGGTCAGTGTCTGGGTGACTATTTGCTTCCTCTCGGGGATCCCATTTTTTACAGTCCTCCTTTTCTGGTGTCTTATGTCCCTTGCTACTCATCGATCCCAGGCTCTTGGGAAGAGTTGTCACTGCAGGAAACAAGGCTCTCTACCCAAGCACCATTAGGGAGCTTTCCAGGAGCCCATGGAAAAGGGGCAAACTTATGTCCTCTTTGGCTACTTCCAGGTATGTAGGGCCAGAAGGAATGATGCTGATTAAGTCAAAATAAAAGACTCACTAGGTTCACTGGTTTCAGTCTGATGCTTTCCATCAGTATTTCTCTTTGAAAAGACATTTCAGAACTGTTGTGCATTCTTCGTGAGCAGAGATTGGAGTTGGCAGGTGTCCTGGTTTGAGTGAAAACAGAACTAATTCTGTTCAGTGATTTTACTTTTCAGTTCAGTTCTTCTAACTCGCTGCACTGTCTGAAGTTAGCAGCCTGTTTTCCCAGGCAGTGTCTGCTGCGGGCAGTGAGAACACCCCGTGTTTAGAGTCACTACCAAGGGTTGGTGAGCAGACCAAGGCCACTGCTGGATCTTGTGTGTCACACTGGGGGGGTGCAGGAAAGTGAAAGGCCACAGCTGCGGGGAGGAGAGGACAGGGCAGGTGACCCCAAACTGACCAATGAGGGATTCCAGCCCATAGACCTCATACTGGGTATAAAACAGAGGGATCTGGAGGGTCTAGAGTTTTTGGTTTGTTTGCTTGCTTGCTTGCTAGTTTTTGGTTTGTTTGCTAGATTGCTTGCTTGCTCACTCACTCACCTTCCCTCTAGGGGCTGCCAGGTTCTTCTCCCCTCTTGGACCACTTTTGCCAGCTTTGCTCATCTTGGCTCAGGTCCTCTTTTGGTTCCTTCCTCGGAGAATCCCAGGAGGACTCTGTCCGTTCTGCCTTCGATCCCCATTGGTGTGTTCCTAAATCCAGTAGCAGAATCCAGCCCCTGAACACAGCTCCCGTCTGCTGCGGGGCCCAGTCTGGGACCCCCCAGTGCCTGCTCCACAGCACCAGTGGTGACAGTGATGTGACTGCCATCAGGGGGTTGGGTTCTAT
>JANIJG010004110.1:0-23806 GCA_024611175.1 Megaceryle torquata | reverse complement strand
TCTCCATCAGATTTTGGCTGTGCTGCTGTGTCCCCAGCATGCTGCAGGGTAATGGGCTGAAGTTCCTTAGTAGCCCCCCTTCCCTCCAACCTTGATGTGTCGTCCTTCCTCTTGTGAAATGAAGCCCTGATGGTATCATTATCCCCATCCTCCTCATCTGCTTGATTGTTCCCACGTTCTACTGTGGGTCCAAGTGTGCACCTACTTTGTTACTCCTAACGTAAACTAAATATTAGACTGGCCCTTATCAAAACCAAAACCCTTATGACATTTCTTAGTGAAATGCTAAAATGGAGTACCAAGAATTCTCAAATATAGGTATTGGTAAAAAAGCAGGATTATTCTACAAATTTCCAGGTGGAAAGAACTGAAGTCAGTTAGAGCTTCCTTTGTAAGAACAGGACTCAAATGCTTAAGGCAACAGGAAGTGAAATAAAGTTTAAACTTGTACAGGATGTGGTTTAAACTAAGGTTAAAATAAGGGGTTATTTTAAGAACTCTTACCAGCATAACTGTATTAGACTCAATTTTCTATATGGTAGATTTACTCTGTTCCCCAAAATCCCTATTACTATGAAAAGATACACATTTATACAATGTATGTCCTAATAACCTGATTATCGATATCTTAGATGTAACTGTAAGTGTTGCATACATGAGGAAATTTAAGTATGGGGTTTTTTTATGGCTAATGTGATCAAATATGTAAGAAGAAACATCTTCCCACTCATCTTTTTTAATCTGTGAAGTCTAGATAACTCTTCAACCTTCACTGTAATGCGCTACAAAAATGCTTGATCGGTTTCTCACAAGGATAAGTAATAATGAGCCACTCATTGTTTTACAGTCAGCACACACAAAACTCTTAATGAATATTTAACCAGCACTTACATTTTCACACTGCATCTTTCTGGGTTTTATATGGGAAACATTGAGTCCATCAATAACAATATCAAATGGAAGTCTATTTTCCACAAATGTTTGAAAGGCTTCAAATTCCTGAAATAAATAAATAAACACACACAAGGGAATAATATGTTGAGTTTAACAGAAAGAGATTTCATTCATTTTTTATTAAAAAAAAAAAAAAAGCAAAGTCTGAATCTCTCACTTTTCCTTTGCTGGCTACACTTCACATCTTGCATATTTGCTAAAACCCCACCACCCCTGCCTCAAAAAAATCTTTTAAATCCCTAAGTGTTACAGTGGATAGTTCCAATATAACTTTAAATTACATTACAACTGACAAGCAAAACTTCACTGTCATCTAGATTTTCAAATTGACAATCTTTTATACAGATACAAGCTATAGTCATGGTCATGCAACAGCTGCAAAACAAAACAACTTTTTGAATGAGTAGACTGTGATGCTATTACAAACTCTTAAGATTTCCAAGTGTAAAATAAGTATCATACTTAAGTTTCTCTGTATGAATTCTGAAATCTCTGAATGCCAGTCAATATTTAAATAAACATTCATTTAGAAAGAGAGTACTCCATCTGTGAGAAATACACAGCTTTAGGGCTAGCAAAACAATGAACTTTCCTATTAGGTCAGAAACATAATGCAGTGATTGAGCAAACCAACAGCATCCATCCAGTTCTTCCAACAAAAGAAAACCACAATTCCTTTAGGCTTGAGACCCCATAGGAGAAGAACAGAATACAAAGCCTTAATAAAATCTTCAGGAACATCTCCCTTCATTTTTGAGGAAAGATTTAGTGTTTTTAGCAGACACTTGCATAAGATTTTTACTTCCTGCTTCTGACTGTTTTTAAAAGGCACAGGAATATTAAACCATCCTGGTGTGCAGTGACCTCGTTTCATAAATGACGGTTCTAGTAACAAGTAAGACTTATTTATCAGTAACAAGAGGTTTCACAGTCCAAGGCTATAAATGAAATTTCATAGGAAGTAAAACTAATTGCAAATGTCATCCCTTCTGCTCAAATTTCAAGACATACTTTTCTGATCTTGCCATCTCCCATGTAGCCATACATAGAAGTAACATATAAGCCTAAAGACAAAGCATTCCTCACCACTCAAACAAAAACTTAAACAGTGTATACAATTCCTCCTCAGAGAAAGGAATGAAAGAGTCTTTGTTCAGTAACACATGACCACCAACTTCAAATTTAGTCAGAATGCTTATGACAAATTATTATAGGAAAAGGGTTACTTATATTAAGAGTACAAACCAACCAAGTGAGATAAGGATGTCTAACTCAGATGTTAAAATTCCAGGCATAATTTCCAAGTGAACAGAAGTGTACTGGTCAAAAGCATGTGGAGAAGAACAAAGACAACACAGGGATCAGTCTAGCACGACCAGAATCAATTGTATTTTATGTGACCTTTCATATCTTCATGGCTTAAATAAAGGTTATTATTGAGAAAGTATAAAAAGCTTGTCAAGAAAACAACCATCTCCAACAAAATAAAATTGTTGGTTCTAGTGAAGCATTTCCCCCTACACCCCTGCCCCAATCTTGATGTGTTTTATGTATACGAATAAATATTCTCATTGTTATCTGACAGGGACACCGCACAGAAAGGAAGTCACTAGCAAAGGTGAGGGCAGGGAGTGGGAGGAGAAACAAATGCAAAATGAAACAAGAAGAATTCCTGACTTCTGGGCTTATACCATCCAGTGAACTTTCCTATGGTTAAAATCAGATGAGTCATCACTGTAATACTGGATGGCTGTCTGAAATGTTGGAAAGATAAAAAGAAGGAAAACACATGCAGACCAAATGAAGGTAAAATAGGAAAGCTTTGAGACAAAGATGAGTGAAAACGGAAAAGACAAAAGAGAATGGAAGAAGATGAAAACCACATGGGAAACAATCCAGTAAAGCATTATTTTCCTAACGCAAATAAATGCCAATATTATTGGAAGTAACATGGTTACAGTCAAGTAGACTTTTGTAATAGTGTACATATATGTATCTTGTCTTTTAAGGGCTCATTTCAATACAAAAAAGACTTTGTGGAGAATTTTTCAAGTGGTATTTCGTTTCGAGTGACAGCAGTTATAGAGCAGTTCCTGAAGGGGTGGTTTATCCCCGATGGGCAGAGTGCTGTGCCGAGGGAACACTACAGCCCAAGTTCGGGGAGCAGCAGAGGAATTTGGTGGGTCAGCGCTCCCTTCTGCCCACACTTTGCTTGGCTCCCTCTCCACTCCATGGAGGGCAGATGGAGTAGGAGCTGCCAGGAAGGTCTTGCTGATGGCACCAGGATAGACTCAGTAGCTTTCAGAAGCCAACTCCTGTCTCTCTGGGGTTAAATTTTGGAGCTGGGGAGATGCTGCAGACTTTTCAGTATTGTTCCCTTGGCCACCCTGCCTTTCCCTGTCATCTCTGCCTGTCCATGTCTCCTACTCCATTCTCAATATATACATGACAGTGTTACAATACATGCCCTGACAGCCTCACAGATCTGCTTAATTGTTTTGCCTCACTACCAATAAACTGGAGAATACACGTTCAGAAGAACTGCTGGCACAGGAGACCCATCCACACAGGAAGATGAGGATTTAATAGCAGTATAAATGCAGAGGATAAATTGCCAAGTTTAATTTATGTCCCCAAATACAGAAAACTCCAGTGAATAGCCTTAGACAGGCTAAAAATCCCCAAGGATCAGTTAATTTTCTCTTTGCCATCCATACTTCCCCAGCAATGCACAAGACTGCTCCTTTCCTTTTCCAGAACAGAAAAATACATAAAGAATAACAGATGAGATTCAGGTCTGCTCCCCTGAGAGACAGTTTTTGAGTTGCCATATTTCCCATCCTCTCTGGACACGGGGAAGGAAAAGGGTGAAGCCTGGGAATAAACAGCAGGCTACATCATCCAGATGCAGTCAGTACAAAGGGTTATTCAAATGCACACAGACTTACACTATAGGGGTGCACTGGATCTGGCTGAGATGGAGTTCACTTTCCCCATAGCAGACCTCATTCTGCTTTGTATTGGTAGCTGGAAAGGTGCTGGTAACACACCAGTGTTTTGGCTACTGCTGCGCAGGGCTTGCACAGCATCAAGGCTGTCTCTCCAGCCTCTCCCCCTCATCAGTAGGCTGGGGGTGGGCAAGGTCTTGGGAGGGATATAGCCAGGACAGCTGACCTAAACTGACCAAAGGGGTATTCCATATCATATGACATCTGCTCAGCAGTAAAAGCTAAGAGAAAGGAAGAGGCCGGAGGGCATTTGTTATTACATTTATCTTCCTGAACAACCACTACATGTACTGAAGCCCTGCTTCCCTGGAAGTGGCTGGACATTGCCTGCTGATGGGAAGCAGATAATAAATCTTCTGTTTTCTTTTGCTTCTACAGATGGCCTTTGCTTTTGCATTATTAAACTGCCTTTATCTTGACGCACAAGCTTTTTCATCTTATTTTCTCCTCCATCCTGACCTGTCCTCCTGAGAAAGGGAGTGCATCCAGCCAAGGTCAACCCAACCACAAAGAGAGAAAATTTACAAGCTGAAGGATGATGATCTTTCAAAGATTGGGATTTGTCTGGATTTTATGTAGATCCTCCTTAAAAGCCACAGTAATAAAGAGATGATTCACTCACAATTCTCTGAAGATATTTCCCTCACTAGCCAACTGTAAGAAAAAATGTAACATCTTCTTAATAAGCAGTAAATGAAGAAGAGCACAGCTGCAGGTAGGGAACAGCTGATCAAGAGAAGCCAGACAGATAATCATCAATGCAGTATAAGGACAACCTCAAAATTAGTTTAGACAAAAACAAGCAAGCTATTCAGAGAGGGTTCCCCTTCCAAATGCAGAAGGCAACGTGTGATCTACATACAACCCTGTCTATGCTGCAGGAACACTGACATGGAAACACCCAGCTGAGCACGAGAAGGGGCACTTCTGATGAATCTCTTCAACACACCAACAAGTAGCAAAGCATCTCTGTCCAGGTTAAGAGCATCAAAACAGAGCAAACTTTACACAGATATCTAATTTGTTCCTGATTGGGTTCATTTCACAAAGTTTCCATGGAAAAGTCCATTCTCCCAGCCTCAAAAATGCTACTCAAACTGGTTTCAACAGAGTTGGCAACTGAAGAGTCAAAACTTAAAAAACCCACAGGACCTCCTTAATGCTCTGGAGCCACAGAAGTGTTACAATACAGTAAGGCTGTTACCTGGCTGCAAGGCTTCCCACAGCAGCCGGTGCACCATGTGGACACGTCTCCCTGCAGCAGGAATACATGCAGTGCAGCAGGGTGCTCATGGGAGGCTCCAGTGATATCCTGTTTCACAGCACTTACAAAAGAAAAGGGAAATTTTAAAAAAACCACCTGATTTAATTCATTGCCTAGCTGGGAAAATAAGAGGAATGCCAACTATGTAACTGTTAGAAATTATTCACCACACCTTCTATTAAGAAAACTTAACTTTGCAAATGGACACCACACTGACTAAATTGATTTGGAAATAAGAGCCAGCCATAATAAACAGATAATGGAATTTATCTTGATGTGGAGAATTAAAGAAATTTAAAGTATTTTTTTTTGTTTAACCACTAATGTGTGAGTGGCTTAAGTCCATTCATATCTCAGCAAAAGTACAAAACAGTCTTGCATTTTTTTGGTACTCCACACCAGCTAGATGGCTGGTGAGCTATTTCACCATCATTTTATATTGGTATGTGCTGGTACTACCACGGAAAGAGGGTTTTCTACCTTCTCCCTTCCCATTCATTCCCAGCCTTGCCCCCTCTTCTTTACCTATGGAAACAGGTTTGTTGGCATACAGAGAAAGACTGAAGTGGATGAAGAACAGAGCCACTGTGAACTGAATCAATTAACAGTCCTTAGCCTGCACCTAACAGTCTCCCTGTTCAGGTCAGAGCACAAAGTATTGTCCTGGCATGAAAACTCAGGACACAAAAAAGGAATGAGACTGGTAGCAAGTAAGACTACTGGGATTATATCTTCCTGTAGGTAGCAGTGACTATGCTTACTTACTGGATGGTGAAATTACAACATTTTATGAGATGCGTCCCTCAGCCTGGGGTACTGCAGTAAAACAAGAGGTAGAGACTGATTTTAAAAAAACAGAAGTTTAGGAAAAAGAAAGAGAAAAGATTGGTTTTATTATTTTCAACCATTCATTAAAAAAATAATTTTTAAAAGAAAGTGTGACCTCAGACTTCAAAACTCTTACACAGCTAATAATATTTGAAATAGCAGTAGTAATAAATCTGAAAAGGACTTCTTTATGAGTCTTAATAGTAGTTCAACTTCTGTAAATACATTATAAACAGAAATAGATGTTTTACTTCCAGTACCAGTGCACCCACAGACTACAAGCCTCAAAAGCACAACAAAAATGAGAGAAGGAATTCATTATTAATATTTACTGTGTTAAATATGGTAACATAGAAATAAACGTCACAACTGAAGACAAAACAAAGAAAATACAGGTAAAACAAGCATGTCCTTTGATGAGAGAAATGAGAGTAATTCAAATCAGTACTTTGAAATAATTTTAATGTCTGTAACAGATATAAGGGCATGCCAAGTTTCAGACCACAGAATGGTTAGATCACTTGAGAATTTTTCTCCTCGCCTAAACAGGAAATATGTTGGCAACTAGAAATAAAATCACGGTACTGCTGAAATTCTTCAACAGTCCAAAACATCTACTGATCTAAATGCCAAAAACCAAAGTAATATAGCATATAAAAAAACCCCACATGAGCAAATTCATAGAGGACTTCCAAATACAAGAAAGGCTATTACATTCATGCCAACACATGGAATTTGAAAATAAAAAGGAAAAATAAATAAATAAAAAGAGAGAGGGAAAAAAAAATCTAAGCCTGTTCAAATCACTACAGGAAAGGCTGCTTGTTAATTCTTATAAACAGTAAAATTTATGCTTACTCATCAGGAATGGTGCAGGGACACTAAAGTCAATTTAAAAGTGCAAAACTACAGCATTCTGCTTATATCATATCTCGTTTCCAGAAGCATTCACGGTAGTTTAAGTTTTGAACAACAGAAAACACAGAGCTCTCCCTCTCCATATTAAATGGCAATGTGCTCAAGTGCAAGGAAAAAGGAAATGTTAGTGAACAGATTATACCGCGCTAAGTATTATGTAATTCTACCCTACGTATCAAACAAGGTGGTTTTCAACACTGTAAGAGCAACTTTTAGAGAAGTGAAAACATTCACTTTTTCACAGTTTCATAAAATACAAAGCGATGGGGGTTGCACTGCTCTCAGCAATGTTTCGTGCTATCAGAAGAAAACAGGAATAAGCATTAGAGCGTGAGAAATAAAATTCAGCTGTCAAACTGAAATCCAGCCAATTTTAAGGTGCTTTGTAGGCTCACTCACTCTTACGTCTGTTTGTTGCTATGCCTGAAAGGTTTGAATATTTCCCTCACAGTTTCAAAGCCTGGAAATCCCCTTCAAACCCTTATGAGCAGGAAGGTTTTCCTCAGTATTATGTATAGTATCACTGTCTCCTCTGGGTTGCGTACAATTTGTTTGCTCTTTTGTTATATGCTTCTAAAGTTAACAAATAATCCAGGAGTCACAAACTGCTGTGATTGTAGCCTTCAGAGATACCAACACAAACAGGACAGTAATTGCAGGCACTGTGACAACTTGGCTGAGATGTGCTTTGTGTTGCTTGTATGTTGTCATGGCACTTGTTCCTACTGGCCTGTATCAGACAGCAGAGGGTCAGTCACAAGGCCAATGCAAAACCTGGACGTCAAAAATCCAAGCAGTGCACTTCTGAAGTGTTCTTCCTGAGCACATGTAACATGAAAGGAAGGAACAAGCAATTTACGCTGCTGTTCTCAGTGGAAAAATTTGGCCCTCATCCTTGCTAGGCTGCCATCCTAAGTACCAAATTACAGAAATGGACCTTGCCAAGCTTTTATTTAAAACAAACAAAGCAAAAACATTTCAAAGGCAGAAATATTTTGAATCGGTAATGCTTTCAAAATTAAAGACACTATTTTGGAAACTTTTCAACTTAAGGCAAACCACCTAATAGAATGTGAAACCAGGAAAAAACTGACTTGGGTGCTTAGATAGAATGTAACAGGCATTATAGAAAAATACTGGAATAATATAAAAGCTATACATCATGAACTTGATAGAAAAGACTAGCACTTAATTACTGCCAGCCCATAATATCCATGGGAAAAAATGCTACATGAGTATCAGACAGTTGGATATACTTCTGTGCTGCTTTCTCAGGTATGCTGGCACACATTTGAAGCAAATCTGAACAAAGAACTGATCTATCTGAAAAAAATATGCACAATAAACCATTATTTTGTCATCTGGGTTTGTGCCCTGCTTACTAAGGGGCTGTGTTCACTTGTCACAATAATCTTTTACAGATATTTAGGAAAAGGGATGACACAGAAGAAGCCAAACTATGATGAATACAAAACCAAAGATGAAACAATGCATAATGTAGTAAGAAAGTACACTTACATTGTAAAGAATTCTGGAGAAACTATCAACTTAAAATATCATCACAGTGTAAGTAAAACATCTGCTCAAACTGCTGATGTTGTAAAACAAATCTAATAAAATCCTGAGATAAGGTATTGGATAGATAACATGAATTTGTTAAGCTATTTTAATTATCATAAATTATAATGAAGCCCTACATTAGACAATTCCACATAGGCCTCTGCAGCTTCAGAAGAATTTGTCTTTGACCACAGCTGGAAAACAGCTCATCTTAGAAGGATCTTTGATAATGGACCAAAGGACCAAATGGTAAAGGACCATTCAATAATGCTTCAGTTCCACAAGGTAACATTTCAAAACGTTTTAAATTAACACATGTTCACACTAATTTTACTTCAGAAGTATTATCACAGAACTTGGCAATATTCAGAGACAGTGAACACTCAGAAAAAAGTGGGTAAAAAAGAGGGTAGTTTATGCAGTCTGTACTAAACACGTCTCAAGATCCTACCTGGTGGAAAGCATGAACTGAAAGTAAAGGACTGTGTGTCCAAGGGGTTCCTGATAATCTCCTCAGAAATCTGCTACACAGATAATTCAGAATTAATCCTTTAGTTAAAAGTTACTGTTCTGACTTCACGTTTATGGTCCTGTTTGTGTCTGTGATAAGCTAATGATCAGGAAAAAGAAAAATACTTTATAAGATATGCCATTCTTAAACCTTGGTGAAATCCTTCCATTTCTTCTCAGACATTCTAGCTAATGCAAGGCAGATACAGATCTCAGAAAAATCACTGTACTATCAAACTAAAAAAACTTGTATTTTATGTAGCAAGGTCTTCAGATGATACACAGGGGAAGCAAGTTGAGGTTAGCAACTCTATTTTAACCAAACAATTGACATTAAAAAAAAAAAAAAGTTAAAATATTAAAGCCAGATTTTTCTTACTTGATTGCACTCACTGAAAAACTGAAATATGAAAAATCTATCACGTTGGGAGTATTTCCAAATACAAAGGTGACCAAAGTACTACTTTAAAAAGACTATGGAGGACAATGAAACAGGTTTAGACAGTGGACCGAAAGAAAGCAATATCCTTGTATTGCACAGTGGCCTAATTTTGCTGCATAACCATTCGATGGCAAAGCAGATCAAGTGACCTGAACAAAATCCCAGCTCATTCCTTGATATATGAATTGAGAAAAGGAGGACTGTGGACCACCCCAGAAGATCTGACCCACCCTCAAGAAAGATTCTCCAACACTGAGGTAATTGAGGAAAAGAAGTATGTGCTGAATTTATAATGTTTTCATCTAGATCTATTTCTTGCTGCTAAGGAAGCAGCTAAGTCTTTTATCCTCCTGCCAAAATACTCCCTGTGCTTCTGTTTGCTTCCATTATCAGGAGCCTCTGGGGTATGGGAAGATGCAAGAGAAACCTTAGAATAATTCCAACTGCCTTTGTCTCTTACCACTCATTTCCCATTTGGTCTCCCCTCTTGCCCTTTTTTTCCACCCTTCCAGAAAGTCCCTCCCTTCTAGCAGATCCTATCACAGGAACGTAACATCCACCCTGAATTAAATGGAGGCAGGACGACAGAAAGTAAGCAGGATAATGGCTGCAGCTTGGGGTGCAGTGCTGTCAGACTGAGCACTCTACTACTGCAGTTGTCTCAACACGTCTGGACACCTGCCACAAAACATTACCTGTTTTTATTCTGTGCTTACTAAACCTACAAGGCTAGCATTTTCTCTAACCCCTAAATCAACTCTAGTTCTCACCAAAACACTGTAACTGAAAGAAACACACAACTAATCCTGATCTCCACTCAGACCAGCTCTCCTCTATTTTTGTGGATGTTACAAGATGTTGTCACAGCAAAAGTTGATTCTGCCTCTCAGTATAACAATTATATCATGTCGGGCTCAATGGCATAGCTCCAAATTAAATGCAGCCAGCGTAAACAGACATCCAACTGAAAACATCATACAGACATTGACACAAAAGTTGAGTTGTGTTACAATTGTTTTCTTTCTACAGGAGCCTGCAAGGCTGCAGCTCACTACATTAGATCATCATATGACACCCTAATAGACTCTTCAGTAGTTGTGCATAAAAATCTGAACTGATGTCTATTTTTAACATATAACAGGTATTTCCTTATCGCAGATAATCAGTTTTATAGTTCATGCAAACCATCTTTTCAACATAACTGTAAATAGTGTTCACTACCATTTTGATGTACAAACCTAGGTTGTTTAATTTTCTTTCGTAAAACTGATTACAAAAAAGATTATTTTTTTTTAATCACAGCACAATAGACTACTTTTGGGGATCCTCAACAAATCAAATTTTTAGTCCTAATTTTCTACTCTGATCACATTTATTAAGTGAGAGAAATAAAATAAAATAAAATAAAGCAATGCTGCTGTTGAAAAAGTAAAACAAAAGACTATTCCTCACTAGGAAAAAAAAATTAAATTCCAAATGCATCACATTTAATTTGAAACACTGTTAAAAAAACCCAATAAAAATGTTTAGAGCTCAAAACAACTCAACCTATCTCCCTGAATAACCATTTAATTGCAAGAAACACAGACATACTAAAGAAAACTAGTTAGGAGAAAAGAAGGAATAGAAAGCTGAAATGTTTTCTGTTTGAACTGTGGCTACAGCAAAAAAGTGACTGACTGGAAAATAGAAACCCCACTCAAATATACTTGTTTACATCCTATTTCAGCCTCTTCACCCAGTTTCCCCTCTGGAAAACCCTGGCTGCAGGAGAAGTCACAAAGTCTGGAATACCTAAAATGGGCAGCATATTTTCATCAGCACACATCTGCTTTCACATCACAAAGGAAACTAAAAAGCCCCAGATTTATTTCTGGAAACCTCTGACACATCACAACACTGTTTTGCCTCTACTCTCACATCCATGCTCAGAATTCACTGAGAAGCAGACTTTAAGCTGCACCACCAACAGTAAAAAGAGCGAGTTCATCTCCATTCAGCCTCCTGGTGACTGCCTGATAATATGGAACTGGAACAAGGTCAACCTGGAACTAACAAGTGGGTGGCCCCAGAGTGAAAAATGACAGAATTTCCATTATCACATGGACTAAAAAAAATCTACTGACATAAAAACTTAAAATAGTATATCGTGTCTTTGTTTCATTAGGTTGCATTTGATCAAGTTCTCAAACAGGGGGAATATAATTTTCACTACTGCTCCACTTGGGCATGAATGTTGTTAATATAGAACTCCCTTCCTAAATCTCTCTACCTTCAACTGGTACTGCTAATGTAGCCCTGTGTACTGGACAAATTTGAAATTTTCAAGCCAGCAGTCACCATGGGAACAGAACTGAAACTTCACAGACTGGACACTTAACTGGTTAAGGAATAAGAAGTCTTACTGCTGTTGCTTTCTTTAATAAACCAATCTCAACCATAACTTTCACAAAGGCTTTTGCATAACAGATATCAGTTGTACAGTGTGCAATAGAAGACATCCTTTTGTTTAGATTATAGAATACCAGCATCCAGTAAATACTTTAAATTATTGCTATATTTTTAAGGATAATTTTACTCCAATGTACAAATCACAGCTAGATCAGCTAAAAATCCTGAACTGAGGAGAAAATCTGTGTGGAAATTATGTATCTGAAGAACAGGCTGCAAGTACTACAAGCAGCCCAACACTAACTGTTTCAAGTTTCCATAACTGTTATATATGCACAATGTCTGTGTCTGCAGAAAGCCTGAAAAAGTAAACCTGATGGGTTTTTTCCATATTTTCAGAAGTGGTGCAGAACTGAGGTGCCATCTGCAGCAAAATGGCATCAATACTTCTAAAGGTAAAGAACCCCCCCCGGAGATGCAGCGTGGGCTCCATCTAGTGGAGCTCAGCTTCATTCCATATCACTACCACCAAACCACCAATCTCCACCCAAAATGAGAAAAAAATAGAAGGGCAATATATTCTAGGGTCTGGGAATTATGCATTCTCATATGTTCACAAGGACCTCTGAAAAGACTGATACTCCTGATGGATACTGTAATTGTAAATATGAAATTGGATCTTTAAAATTGAGGGGTAGTTGGTTCATGGCTTGTGAAAGTCGACTAAACAAAATGTTAATTGGTTCTTTGCTGTTTCTGGGAAACAGCTGCCCAACTGAAAAAACAAATATCCAGCACATAAATGAATATCAGATATGATACTTAAAAACTTCTGCTTTATTGCAAGCTCAAAATACTAGGTGTTTTATTTTGTTCTAATTACTGGGGTTTATCCAACATTTAGAAATTATCTTTTGAAGGATTAAAAAATGTCTATACCTTTTAACGTAAAAAAAAAAAAGCCAAAACATTTTAATTGTTTCAGTATCCATTAACAGCTCACTGAAAATACTAGAATGAAGACAGTATGGAAGAGGTCAAGATTTAGACCCATTTTATAAGCACAACTGAAACAGATAACGTAAGCTACTTTGATATCTATTGGCCTATTAACATTTAAAGGAAAAAAAAAAAAAGATATTTCTGGTGTTTTCAAAGTACCTGACCATTAACTGTGTATTACCCTCCTAGCCAGTGAACCTAACAGTGTGCAAGACGTACCTGTGGGCTTGTCTTTCTAAAAGTGTCAGTTCCATGTATCACGTCCCTTATTATTCTTTCTCTGAGATTATTATACTCCTCTTCAGTGAGGTTACTATCCTCCAACTGATGGTTGCAAACTGGGCACTCTCCACTGTAATAATAGTGAAACAAAAAATAAAAGGATAATGGCTTTTAAATAAGAAATACCTTAAATTTTACTAATTTATTGAATGTCTGTGTACGAGCACAGTTCTTTACAAGAACTCCAACACAGAAAACTCCCAACAGAAAATCAGTTGTACTCTTTCTCAGATGCATCCAAAACCTACTAAGGTCAGTAGAAATATTTTTATGTGATTTGATGGGACCAGGAAGAAGGATTTAACTCTAGAGACATTTGAGAGTTTAGTACTAAAATGATGAACAAGATCCTGGAGGGAAGAAAGGAAAAAGAAACCAAAAGAAAACAGCATTTCAAATATTCACCAGATCAGAGTTTAATTCTCAGCATTACAACAAATTTCCACATCTCTTAAGATTTGGAAGTTTCCCTACCATCCAGGAAAGTTACCATGGATACAATACAGCTCATATCTCAGTGAACGATAAAGGAAACTGTCCCAGTGCTGCATGCAGTCACTGACACAGCTCTGCATGATGGAACAGTGATTCTAGCTCTGGGAAATGAACACTGTATGATGGCATCATTGGTTGACTGTAGCTGCAGAGCTTTTTCATTAGCAGCAGACCCCATTCTTAAATCCATGGGATGATACAGACCAGGAATGGAAGTTTCTTAGCAATAACAAAACAAGCAGTGATTAGTCACCAGGAGATGACAATGAAAAGCTGGTTTCTGTTTGAGTGCAGTCAGCCTGGTATTAGAAAATCTCGGATGGAATCTGGCATCATACAGACAGGCAGTGCCTGTCCCACTAAGTGGGACTTAGTATTGTTGAGGGCTTTCAAAGCAAAAAGTACTTCTGTTTTAATCACATTCTGCTCTTAGACTGCTCACTTTGACCACTTCGGAAAGATCTGAACAGTCTTAGCCTAGAAATACGGGGAAGTCTGACAGCCAAAGATGAGTGGCACAAAGGTGGCAGTATTGCCCATAATTTGCTTTGCCAACCAAACAGCAGATTTATCTTACCTTTTCCTTTCCATGGGGTTATTCCAAACCTTGCTAAACCAGACACAGACAACATAGCTTTTTTGTAGGAGCAGTCAGTGGCACAAGAGTAGAACACTTCACTGGTGCATTTTCTTATTTTAACATTTTAGAATAAATTTATAGCTAGGCCAAGGCTCTGTGGCTTGCCTGCTAGCTTCAACTAATACGCCTACAGCTACTTCTTATGTTCTGGGCAGGCCAGTGCTGCCCAGGATGCATACAAGAAATGGGTAGATAAGATATTAACATACACTAAAGACATCACTGACTGTGAATTTTCTTCTCAAGCACTTCTGATAGGAATATCAGACATGAGATCCAGCTTGCATTTTCATCATCAGACTGGACAGTCCAGACACAGTACCAAGAAAATAAACAGAATTTACTAGCTTCTTCAACAGACAATGAAATGATGCTTAGTCTGAATGGGACTTTGGTTCTTCTGGGCTGATGAACAATGACTCTTTTGCCATTTGCTCCCACTTAAGCTTCTCTTATAAGCAGGATATGTTGTTGATGTTTCACATTTTTCTGTTCTATCATTCTCTGTTCAAAAGCCTACCCAGCTGGGTATAGTTTGAACTGAAGGAGTAACCATTCTTCTCTAAATCTATCCAAGTATCTTATTTTCACAAGCACAATATCAAACCTCAGTCATAGGATTTGAGCTTTGAGTGTTAAAATGGAACAAGTTATTCTCCCCTGGATGTCTCCACAGAGATATTCTAGAGATGCCACAGCTAACTCACTGTAATTTTCTAAAACCATGGCAATCAGAAATGCTAAATTCTCACAACAACTGATGTCTAGTATTAGTTAATGAACACACCATAAGCCAAGACTGCATTAATTACAATACTGACAATGCATTTAATGAATGTAAAAAATGTTATACGTGGAACCCCAACGATGGACATTCACTGCTGCATACAAATAATAAGCTCCAGTTGCTTGACCCACTGTGGCCACTGCAGGCTTAGCCTACATACTAATACAAGCAGTATGACTGGCTGCTCGTATAGCTGTAAAGTCACCATTAAATACATCTAGTTGCATTAAGGAACTTCACAGTTTGGTAATGGAGAAGAAATGATGAAAACTAATGAACTATTTTGAGACTACTTCAAAATCATTAAGCCTAAAGTTTAAGGATCTGTCCCATAGTTAACTTGGATCCTTCTGCAACTGCCACCTTCAGATTACTTGAAAAAAACCAAACCTCCCCTTACCCCAACAAATCAACCCACCCCAAGCACCTATCAACAACCAAAGCTCCTGAAGCCAGTTTCTTCTTGTGTATTCTTAATGTGGACTCCCAAGAATCAGCAACAGGGATAAAGAATCATTTTGTCCTCGCTGAAAATCAGGGAAGGGAGAACCCTTCCATCTGTACAAATTCACTGCAGCACATGAATAGTGTCAGTTTTCAAGACATCCATTTGCACACCAAAGCTGCTCTGTTACATATTACATTAAACAATGGCATTATAAAGCCAATCAAAAAAAGTATCTCTTCAATTTGTAAACAGTAAAAAAAATAAGCCACACAGTAAAACAGCTGCTTCTGTTTTCTGCAGTTTTCTGCCTTGGTTCTGCTTATTCTAACTCCTTTCCAAATGTGCATGTTGGGTCTTGTTTAATGCAGAATGAGTTGGAAACTAGAGTCTGGGAAATCATATTTACACAACAAAGATTCATATTCTCAAGGATTAAAATATTTTCTTATGTAAGAAAAGTTATTTTTTTATATTTATGAAAGAAAAGTTTAGGATAGAATCATCAAGACAACACCTCACTTTTAAACAGAAGGTTTCATTTACCTGTCTGTAATGTTGGTCAGGTGTCCTCTCCAGTTCCCTCCTGGTATACTAATATGTACAAAAGGAAAGATAAATAAAAACTTTAGAGTCTTATTTAAGAATACCTGAATTATAGATAAAAGATAATTCTATTTTGGTTAACATTTAGAGAGAAAAGAACAATCTATCATCTACCCTGCAAAGAAGTGTGCAATACAAAGATTCATAGGTAATTTAGCAATGCCTCAAAATGTTAAAGAACCAGTATTTAACAACATGCAGAGAACTAACACCATCAACCTCCCCAGTTTATGTTGTCCCCAAATATTAAAACCCATAAAAATAACCAGGCTGTACTGTCAATTTTTAAGTTGCTGCCCTACACATTCATAAAGCACCTCAGAAACCAGATGGGAAAGCAGGAATCAAGATTTGTATGCAGATGTCATCCTGAGAGATTAAGAAAGATAAGCTCATACCAAAATGCTGCATGGAGACCTTATGACTCCACATCATTACCATCATCACCGCCACTACCAGAGCTGCCATCACGATAATGTAGATACTCCTTTTTGCCCACAAGAATGAAAACAGAATTGGGTTACAGAATAGGAATACTCATGCCAACATGCAACAGCTCTTTGTCCCTGTGTTTATTATCACATGCTGCACAATGACACATGCTATGGGCTTTGGAATAACCATCCTGCTTCTGCCCTCCTTTCCCATTTCTCATGCTGATACATGGTGGTTCGTTGGGTTTCTCACAAGGACAACAGGCAACAGCAAATACTTTGATTCTTTGATGCACCCTGAGGTCTCTGTATTGGATTTGGTTTTATTCACTACTAGAAGCTAGTGCTGGTCTGCTCTTCAGCTCTTCAGATAAAATATTTGTTTTAAAACTTAACACCTATTCAGCTGCAGTCGGAGCTCACTTCTGTGCTTACTGGACCAGCAGTTTCTTTTGTCAGCAAAAGTCACCTCCCAGTCTGCGTCATTTTTGCAAGACTAACAGTGCTAGAAGTTATCAAGTTCTATTTCTTTCTAGGAACTCCACATAAACTGCTTATTTTCAACCACTGGTATACAAGTTCAGCACTAGCAATTGGAACAGACAGATGAAACTGAGCATTTGGTGCAGGTTCACAGATGAAAATCCAGATGGGATAACTGATCACGTATTTCATCCTTTTATTACGGACTTCGTTTCTTCATGTCTGAAACACTACTTCCTTTAGGGAAACACCCAATGCCCATGTTGATCTTACAACATGAGTCTACCACAATCTTTCATAACTTGCTCTAACAGTCGAACACAGTATTAAAGATACACAGAGAAGTTTTTCCAGCTTCAGCTTGCAGCACTGATTTGACACTATAGACAGGCAATATGTAGCTCTTCAATGTACTCACCACCCTTGCAGACTCCTTGCTGAGGACATTTTATTACTTGATTTCCTGTGCATTCAGCACACATCTACAGGTAAATTCTTCTCTACTTACTCGGAAAATAGTACCCCACAACAGATTTTCACCCACTAAACCAGTTCATCTGAACTGAAGCCTACTCTTTCTGCTCCCTTGCTGTTTCCCAGGTAGGAATATACACATCTGAGAGACAGCCGTATAAAACATTCTAACAGCAGAAAATTCCCACAGCCATGTGTTCCACCCAGGAAGACTGACTTGTAAAACAGCCATGTAGCTCACATAAACCAAAGCCAATAGTTAACAAAGAGTCACAGATGGGCTCACATACAACAGCGTGACAATTACGCAGTGAGCTCAGAACTACACTGTGCATGTGCAGCATAACTAGCCATAATTTGGGGAGTCTGACCACCACTAGTTATAAAAACAAACTGCATGCCCTGACAAATACTGTGCTAAAACAAAGTGCCTCCTATTAAGATTATTCCTCTCCTATTATTCTATACAAAGTCAACATTTAATCTTCACTTAATCTAAGATAAATTTGCTGCCACTTTCTTTTACAGAGAGAAACTATGTAATTTTCAAGTAACTTACTACTTCTACAGTCCAACTGATTTATAGGAAAACCCCTTATACCTGTCAATATTCCTCATGTACCAACCCCAGAGAGATTAAGTCAGCTATTTTGGACAGCCATGACCCATCGGAACTTCCTATTTTCTGTACCAAGGAATAATATTTATCAGGTAAAATCTTTCAAGAAAGGGTGAAAACAGTAAAAAATTTACACTGATTTGGGAGGAGAAACAAAACACATCTTTTCATGACAATTCGTCTCTCCTGGAGAATCAACAACCAAAATGAGATGTTGAGGGATCTCCTTAGACTTGATCTGTGGAATATGCATGCCTCATGAGCTCACTATTGCAAGATTATTTACCTTTCAAACCATAGCTTTATACTCCGCATAAATGTTTTGTGAGGGTATATTTGGTTTTCTCTCAAATATAAGAGGATACCAAACAGCTCTTTTTGTAACTCAGCACCTTTCATACCCCTGCTGAAGTCAAATAAGGCTTGCAGGACATCCAAGGTTGGGACCAAATCTTTAGTCAACATTTCATGGTAAAGTCCAAATGCAAGTTTCATTTCTTTGTGACGGCTGGCTGCTTTGATACAGGATTCATAGTTTGTCCGTGAGGCCATCATAATCTTTTTTACTTCTTCCAAAAGAGTCAGAGCCATTCTCCATTGATCTGAATTACTAAGCCCCTTGATGAAAAGGTTGTAAGCCCCACTTTCTAAAATCTTAAATCTAGTTTTCATTATGTCATACACATCACGGATTTCTGAAGTCTGTCCCTGCTGGACACACAGTGCCAGATACTTGACCAACAAATTATACGCAATGTCACCATTCCTCTTCGCCACATGGGTCAGCAAGGACTTAGCTACATCAACAGGGCTGTTGCACCTGACCATACTGTTAAACATCACTTCTTCAAATATTTCAGGTGATTGAAAGCTTTCCCTCAGCCTGTTCCATTCCTCAGCCTGCAAAGGTTTTTCTGGAGGCTGTACGTTGGTAAACTTATGCCTTGACAGAACTTGACTTGTTAACCGTTTCTTCGGAACTCCTACAGAGGAAGAAAAGTGGAGTTTCCCTTCAGATATTTCTTTAGTCTCCTCATCCCACCCTTTTTCTTCTTCATAATCAATTTCAGACCTTTTCTTGGCAGGAAATACACCAGTTCCTTTGGGATCCACTGATAATGCAGTGCTGGAAGATGTCATAAAACTTAAATAGCTAATCTTTTCCCTATTGGGGATGCTGAAAGAGACAGCAAACAATTGCTGGCATCTTGAAACAGGCCAGAACATACGACATTTCCATAGCAAAGCCTGAAGACACTGTTGACTAGTTTGAGAAAAGAGTGCCATCACAAGAAGAAAATATCTCACTGTATCTGACAGTTATAAAATGGAAAATGCAGTTTGCATAGGGATGCTAATGATAAAAGCTCAATGGCTGTCAAACTGTATAAACTTCACTTTCAAAATGCCTGTTCTTCAAGTCCTTTCTGCCTCCTCTGAAAGCAAAAAAAAGGTAAAATATTTTTCACAAAAATCAATCTCTTAGACTGAAAGACCATTCATCCAAAATGAGGGTATCCTTCTTTCAAGAGAAGATGCTTTGCAGGTTTGTAGCTTATCATGTATGTTGGTTGGTTACTGCTAAGGTGAGTACTGAGTACATTGTACGCAGACAGGGAACTCTACTGCTTAGAAAAAAGTGTTTTCTTTTCTTCTTGCCTTCATCCAAGTTGTCAGAAGATTTCCTAAAAATAAATAAAATAAAAATTAATAATTAAAAACCCCCAAACCAAACCAAAACAAAACCAAAACCAAACAAACAAACAAACAAACAAAAAAAAAAAAAAAAAAAAACAAAACAAAACAAAAACCACCACACTGCAACATCACAACCTGCTCCATACCTTCCTGTCGTATTTGTATTTGCATACTAGCAAATAGTTTGTGTTTACGAAGTTCAACGTATAGTACCAGTACTGTCACGAGTTCCAGTCTCGATCCTTCGGGCAGGGCCAGCACGGGATTCCTACCCTGGTTCCCTCCTACCTTTGAACCTGAGACAAACACGCGTTTAACTGGTTCCCTCCCCCCCGTCCTAAATCCTCGGTAAGGCCGCTGCCGAAGAGGCAGAGTAACGCCGCTGGCAACAGTGACGATGAAACCCTACATCAGAGTTGGTTTATAAAGTACAGAGCGTGCGGTGGGCCGGCAGCCGGGCGGGCAGCTGGTGCAGCTCACAAGGAGTCTCCCACGTTACCCGCTCGGGGCCGGCAGGCCCGGCTCGGCCGCGCCCCGCTGCACTACAACTCCCAGCGTGCACCGCGGCCCCGGCCCGCAGCAGCGCGCTCTCTGCTCTCTCTCCCCCCCTTACCCGGCCAAAACGTAACGGAGCACGGTCTCGGCGTGGAATGCGCCCTTGCGCCTCCGGGATTGGCTTACCTTGCTCGGTGCGCGACAGCCCGGCCATAGGCGCCCCGGCGCTGCGAGGCGCCGGCAGAGAGGGTGATGGCAGCGGAAGAGACCACACGGGGAGCAGCTCGCTGGGATCCCGATAGCCCGGAAGCGCTGCAGAACCCGCGCCTGGTTTCGGAGCCAATCACGTCTCTCCGTGCTCGCCGGCAGCTGATCCCGCGCGCCCTGTTAGGGCGGATGGGATTGCTCCGCCATGCTGGTTGCGGGCACGGGGCTCCCACGGTCGGACGTAGGGGCTGGGTCCAGGGCACCGCGCATGCGCGGGGGGGCTGGGAGCGCGGGCGGCGGCGTTGGCGGCGGCGGCGGCGCGGGGCATGGAGTGGAAGCGGAGCCTGCGGAGCCGCCTGGCTGCGCGCCGCGCCCGTGAGTGCCCCGGGGCCGCGCAGCGTGTGCGGGCCGCCCCGGACTGCGCCGACCGGGCGGCGGGCAGGGAGGGTGGCCCCGTGGGCGAGCGCGGCCGCCGGTGCCCGCCGCGGGGACATGGGGCTGCTGGGCGAGGCCTGGCGGCGGCGGTGATGACACTTTAGTTCTCTGCGTGCAGGCTGCCGTGGCAGCCAGTGGGGTCCCGGGCTCGTTCTGCCCTTGTGCTGGGGGTTAGCGGCAGCAGGGACGGGGCGGAGGAGCGCTGAGGAACCGTGTGGGCCCTGGTGCTGTAAGGGCTGGTTTGTCTGTAGGATATGCCTGTGACAGCTTTGACGCCTCACTTTATTCGTAAGTGAGCCCGCAGGGAGCTCGGTGCTGTCTTGCTCTGGCAGGGCGGGGTTGACCTCGAGGATCTTAGGACGTCCCTTCCAACCCCTAACATTCTGTGGTTCTGTGATCAGTCAGGCGTAGAATCGTAGTGTGGTTTGCGTTGGAAAGGACCCGAAGAGATCGTCTGGTTCCACCCCCCCTGCCACGGGCAAGGGACAACTCCCACCAGACCAAGTTGCTCAAATGCTGTCTAACCTGGCCTTGAACACTTCCAGAGTGTACCAGAGTACTCCCTGGATATCCCTAATGGAGGGGGATTTTATGCTGCTGCGTGCAGGAAAACATATCTTAAATAGCACTACCACTGTAAAACAAAAATGCTGCTGCTTTGTCAGTCATCTATCTGTCACCATCACACACCCAACAGAGAATCAGGTGTGCAGTTACTGAAAGAGGTGCTTTGTAGATACTCAAATAGAATGTATATGTGACATACGCATTGTATCTGTATAGAACTTACATAATAGGCCCATGCTTCGTTCATTTCCACCTAGCATTTGTGTTACTAAACAACATAGCTGTATGAGCCTCAGCATTAATTCCTTTTTCAAGCTCCTTGTTACATTAATGTGAAAATTCTTTTCTGTGTTAATCAGCCAAAAAGACTGAACAAGAGCTAAAAGATGAAGAAATGGAATTGTTCACAAAATATTACATGGAATGGAAAGGAGGGAGAAAAAGTGGCAATACATCATATACAAACATACCACGATTTTATTACAGGGTAAGGGATGTATGCAGGTAAATTTCAATGAGAGACTGTTCCATTTTCTAAAGACAGTTGTGGTTATTCAAAGGGACACTTCAGCTTCAGAAGCTGAAGTAGATGGAAATCTGAATCATACAGATTGCTAAGCATGATTTGTTTGTTTTGTACAATTGTGGAGTTTTGCACTTTCAAATAATGACCAAGCATCTCATCAAAGGCCACAAAATAGTGTGCTAGTCAGGCAGTAGGCTGTTTATGTCTTTCTCCTTCAGAGAAACTTCCTGTTTTAACTAAATTTTGACATACTAGTGTTATAAATTCATACCTTCCCATCTGTGTTCAGATATGATAGGATGCTGCTTCTTGGAAATGGTGGGTCATTGGTCTTTCAGGCTAGAGATGGGTCTGTTGTTTGCATCGTACAGCAGAAATGCTTGGTCCAGCAATTTATGCCTGAGATGAATCGGACTGGGATGGGGGAATATGGCAGCATAAGTTCAGTGTCTTCATACTGCTGGCATTTGTCAACTTGACCACTCAGCTGCTGCTGTCTAACTTTGCATGGTCCCATATTCCTTAGGATCATGAGCTTCTGCCAGTTAAGTTCTCGAGTACCAATGTTTCAGTTGATGAATACATACCAAGTTCTGGTAGTGCTGTACAGTTCTGCATGTAAATGTTGGCAGAACTTTCATACTAAGTGTTCTGGTTTTTTTGGCCAAAACAAGGAGTAGACATTTTTACTTTTGAGAGTCAAACTTACCAGAAATAGAAAATGCTGCTCCCTCCCAAGTAAAACCGGTGGTAAATGGCTTTTATGTGTAAGCCTTCCTGTCCTGCAACTGTGGGAAAGTGCCTACTGGGTGGGTTATCGAGTATGAGGGAGGTCTCTGTCTCTCATACTAAAGATGTCCTCCTTTGAATAAATATTTCAATATTGAGATAATATTCAAGTGATATCTCTGTAGAACAAGCAGGTACTATACAGCATTCTGGTAGATATATCATTATCTTCTGTCAAGTAAACAGGTTCTTCACAGTGTGCGAGTCAGGACTACCTAAGAGTACTTGCTAGATGTGTAGTTTTTGAATGGTACCACTGTACAGAGAATTAAAACACCACAATGTTTCTAGCTGCCAGCTGAAGATGAAATCTTGCTTCAGAAATTGAGAGAAGAATCTAGAGCAGTCTTTCTGCAAAGAAAAAGTAGAGAGCTGTTGGATAATGAAGAGCTGCAGGTAAGAAAATATTTTCTACATGCTTCGTAATGGCTTCTGACAAGACTTCTTAGAATTTGATTGTCTCTTGTCTGTTCACAGCCTCTTGAGATAAGGTGCTTGGTATTTGGGCATGTTGGCTGGTCGTGAAGGACTAGCTAAAGCAGAAGTTCTGCATAGTCTTGGGCTGGTAATGTCAGTTTAAAACTTAGTGTTATGAGAGCTCAATCAATGGTTTCTGGTTCTCCAGCACATTCCAACAGTTTCTCTCTTGGGCCCAGAAGAAGTAATAAGTTCTGTTTGGAGTCTCTCTCAGCGACACATAAAGATGGTTTGTTTTACTGCAGTGCAAAGACAAAAGGAATATTACCCTAGATATCCTAGCAATTGAGAGAGAGCGTGTGCATGTTTAACACCAGTTCAGAGCAGTGGAAATACCACTTGCTTGTTCATCTGGCTGAACTGACGCTGTGTACTGATTAACTGAGGTAACTGACGTGCGGAATCAAACTCTACAACCCGAGATAGGTTATAAAGTAGGCATGTTTATTACAGCGCCGGGCGCAAGGGGG
>JANIJG010004109.1:63161-73543 GCA_024611175.1 Megaceryle torquata | reverse complement strand
GTTTCATCACTGTAATTTCAACTAATTCCAGTTTAAAGGAAAAAGGTGAAAGTGTGTCATCTGAATGTGGAAATTGTCTGTAACAGTCATTCATGTTGGACAGTTAGGTCAAATGTACAGCATAACATATGGAGTGAAAACCTTTTCTTTTTCTTTTCTCTTTTTTCAAAGCAGTAATGCAGCCTCCTTATGAGTCATGCTGCAAGAGAGCTCTGCCCGTTTTATCCACGAGAAACTGAAATGTGATGTTAAACACAGTTTATGGTTATGGCATTTCAGCTACAAGTGATGAAACAAGAGTTTATGTTTTTTTCTTGGAGTAACAATCTGCAGAAGAGGTGATATAGGGATCCTGTTCTGTCAAGTACCCCAAATAACAGGCTTTCTTAGACAGTGGTTTTCAGTCTGTGACATTTAAAGGTTTAGCGGTGATTATCACAAGAGGAGGATTTCACAGTGACCTATCCCAGGCAGTCTTCCTCAGTCTTCTCATCAGCTTTATCCTGTGTGTCACATTCTGACCTGATGCTGTTTAGAAATTGTCTCTGTAGGACTCATCTAAAATGTTATGGGCTGCTTTTGAAGCTGGTTCTCACCGTCCCTGTTCCTTCAGACAAGGTGGTGTATGTTTTCCATTTTCCCTTGGTCACTGACATTGTGATCAGGAAACTAAAGACTGAAAGGAGTTCTGGTAAATCATGGACACAGCACTTCTAGTAATGAGGACTCTGGTTATCACTAGGAAACCTGCAAGGTCCATTTTTCTTCTTTTACGGAATTGCATATGAAGAACTCCACAGCCTTGTGCCAGTCCAGCTTTGGCCTGAAATGTAATTGGATATTGTTACACCTACTACTTTGCCATCAGCAGCAGAGGAACAGAGATGGTAGGCCAGACAAGACAGTTGGCGTAGCATTTCTGTAATCTCTGTGCTTCAGATCTTAGCTCCATAAAGCTCCAAAAACCTCCAAACTAAAGAATTTTACTTCTGTTGGCTTAAGATCTGTGCTTTTCTGGATCAGCATTTTGGTGTCATTCTCATGTTCCTCAAAAGGGGTAATAACTTTTTCACCAAGGACACTTACTGTGGCACTTGAAACTCTCATAAGTCCATTTGCTTGCGTAGGTGTTGATTTACCCTGGATCTCTATGAAAAGGACCTCACTGAAATCTCTCTGGTTCTAGAAAGCCAGCCAGATGTGGCTCTGTTCAGACCCGTGTGGAACTCTACTGCTGCAACAGCTATGGGTGCTTTTGCATTGAGGTTTAGGTGGTGTTGAGTGATTTAGACTCACCTCCTGTTAATTCTGATGGTGAGAGGTTTTTTTTAAGTCAGTCAGAGAAAAGCAGGTTGCTAACTTGTAATGGCAAGTGCTCTTTGAGATGAGGCTTCCCTGCATACGTTCAGTTCCAGGGTTATCCTTCAGAAGGCTGCTGGACTTCTTCAGCACAGACTAACTGTAGGTCAGGGAGCATGTTAAGCAGCGTAAGAAGCTGGCTGTTACTGTGTCCTCTACAGGAGGGCTCACAAAACAAAACTGTGTGTTGGATATTAGGAAGTACAAATTGTGGATGCAAATGTGGACTTCTTGCTTCAGAAAAAGATGTAAGCAGATCTGGAGACAGTGGTGTGCTCTTGACAAGCACCAGTCAGCACTAAGGTAATTCTGTCCTGAACTGTTAGATGTCTTATTGCTTAGGCTGCTCTCTTGCTGTGTTTTTAGTCATTGCATTTATCCAGAGAGTTATAACTGTGCCTCAGGCAGCATCCTTTTAACAGTGCTAGACTTGTGTAATCTGGGGAAGAATCTCATCTCCAGGCTTCAAAAGTGTGTGCTGGGGGGAGATTGAGTTTTAACCTTCATTAAATCCATTTCTATCTACCATGCCACAAGGATTTATGGGAGAGGTCTCCCATCAGTGGATAAGTTACCTAAATATGGTTACTTTTAACAGTTAAAATAGCATTGCTTAGAGAAGTTAAATTGGATACTCTACAGACAATTTATTGAGTCGCTTTTTAAATCTAATAGTTTTTTTCTCTCTCATTCCTTGAAATGTCTAGATACTGGCTGCTCTGCAGAAAGATAACCGGGAAATGGAAAAAGGAAGTCCTTCACTCAAACATTAAAATCATGGATGCCTCCAGTGACTCATGGAAAAAGAGCTAAAGTGGCAAAAGTACTGAGTACTGATTGACGTGTATGAGCCTGCAAATCAAAGTGTTATTTCAGAGTTTTGTTTAGCAGTAGGATAGCCTTAAATGGGAGAGAGGGAAAAAAGAGGAGGAGGAGAGGGAGAACAAAAAAAGGAAGGAAAGAAGGAAATCAGGGGATAAACCCCTTATAAATTAAACCTAGGCTTAGCCTTAAACTTATAGTGGAATGAGCATTTGCTGTGGACGTTACACATTCTGTACTTCTGCTGAGGGCAGTGAAACTAAACAATATTAAGGGGTTGGGGTTTGTTTTGGGTTTGTTTGTTTGTTTTGGTGGTTTTGTTTGTTTGTTTTGATTTTGCTGTTGGTTTTGGTTTGTTTGGTTGGTTTTTTGTTTTGGTTTGTTTGTTTGTTTGTTTTTTAAAGACTGGGCATTCATCAATGTCAGTTGCTTTGAAAGCTATTCCCCAGTTTCATTCTTGGGCAGGATATATTTCCCATACCTATAACAGTAGCTGGATCTGGATTTTAAATAACTGGTGCTGGAATTTATAGCTAAATGTTGTAAGGACCATTTCTTTAGAAATGCTTCTTGTTTTCTAGGCTGTGGGTCCCATTTACCAAAGAATTCATGTAGACATAGAACTACATTCCATTCTTCTAATCAGAAAAAGTAGAAAATAAGCTTGGCAGAGAAGTCACACTAGCAGTACAAAACCAGTTCTTCTTCAAGATGCCTTGGAAATCTGTGTTTGCATTCTGAATGCATATGGAGGAAGTACCATTAATCAAACCTGTTTCCAGACTGTCTGAAGGATTTCTAGTATTAAGCTTGCATCATTTCCCAATTGTACTCCCTTTCCTCTGTTTAAATCCAGGGTCACATACTACTAAATGTGTGTCCGTGTCTCTCTCTTGTGGGGTAGTGCCGTTTTGGGGTGTTCCTGCCTACCAGCTACTTACTTCTGTGCTGTCTCTCCAGTCATGATAAATCCATGGGCTGAGCAGATAAACTGAGAAATGGTTAAAAGCAATTTTTATGGTTACTTTAAACCCAGCTCTGCTCATTGGCAAAACTGAGGAAGGGTGTAGGGGAGAAGTTAGATAAGCTGGAGTTGCTGCTGAAAGGCAGGGGTTCTGTGGGATCTCCTGAAGCTGCAGCTGTCAGTTAGAAAGCGTTACGTGGAGCTGCTCTGTGCATAGCGAAAAGGGGAGGAAGTTTACTGGGGAATGTGCCAGACAAATACCATTAGGATAAGTATGAGCTGTCATTTCCTAGCATTTTATCCAGCCTGTAATGCATGGGAGCAAGTTACATAGATGGCAAACTGTGGTCACATAGTTTGTTATACTTCAATCCCCTCTGCATTCAGATGAATGTTGAACTGTAAATCATGAGTGCCTCTGATTTACCAGAAAGTTTATTGCATAGTGTTACGGTGTAAAATCTATATTCTACATAATGCTGATTGAAAAGGGAAACAGCTGAAGTGATACTTGTGTTACCTGTAAACAGGCGTTACTAAATCCTGTAGCTGTACAGTCAGTTGTTTCCCAGTGCTCTTCAGTCTGTTCCATGCTGATTATTTTGGCATCGTCTGAATAAAAAAATGAGAAAAATAGTTGCACACTGCTCACCTCAACATGCAATGTAAAGGACCGTGAGACATAATCAGAATACTATCTGTTAGCACAAACACTTTCTGCGAGGGATAGTTTAATTGTAGTGTTAAAAAGAGCGAGAGCAAGATTTCCTGGTAAGCGAGGACTCTTCATCACTTCAGAAGATGTGTAATGCAAATGCAGCTTGCAAGTCTGATACCTCACTGGCCTCTTTTTCCTGTCCACTTAGTGTACTTGGTGTAATGGATGTGGTTTTTTTGTTGGCCATCTTAATTCCTCCATAAGACTACTTCTAGGTCATTACTTACTGAAAATGGACATCAAGATGTTGGTATGAAAGATGAGTTAATTCTCCTGGAGTTCGTATAGCTTTGGTCCTTCAGTGATGGTATTTGTATGCTACATTGCTTTGAAGTGCAATAGAAAGCTGGAAGGTCAGTAAGTGTTTTTTTAATACTACTTTGTCTATTACTACAACAGATAAGCCTTTCCATGAAGGATATGAGAGGCCTACCATCTGAACATTTGCACTATGCTTCTAAATGGTTTATGAACAGACAACTTCTTCCTCAGTATATGTTTCTAGGTGGTACTGTAAGTGGCTTTGCGATTTAAGTCTTCATTACAACTAGATTTGTATTTCTTTTTAAACCAAGTCTGAAAGTGTGGCTCGTTTGTCTGGTTAAAATGCATTCTTTAGCTACTAGGTATCTTTGCAGCCATCCACAGCCTGTTCTCCTATTTCTCTTCTCAGTAAGATGTTGAATGTAACAATGAAAATGGGCATAGTTGTGGGGGAAAAGGCCTGCTGCAACACTTGTGCACTGTTTGCTACTTGCAAATGTTACTATTTTGTTTTGTGTTCTGATCTTTCTCTTCTTAGGAGATGTATATATTTTCTAAATGATTTCTTTGTGTATATAAGGTGTGTTCTTTAATGAAGAAAAGCGATGCAATAAGGAGCTTTGCACAGTTCATTTTCAAACTCAGTATATTGAAGAAAAAAAAAATCACCTGCCTAAAGATGCAATTGTTTCAACTTCTCAGTAACTTGATTTGAAGGTAATGCTTGAATTTTCATAAAACCAGAGATAAGTAGTAAGGGCATAGAATTACTTGCCACTGAGGTTTTTAAGTTTCTTGCAGCATACCAAATCTCTTAATTAGCTATTAAGGAAGATTTCTGTAATAAATTCAGGGATTGCATTAAAATTTTTGACAATTTTATTGTTCAGGTGCTTGAGAGTATCTGTAACAAGATGCATGAGATTTTCTTTCATTGAGCAAGTGTCCCCATCAAGCAAAGTTTCTTTTCTTCATGGGTTTAAGGAGAAATAAAAAATGTCTGCAATTACCACTGTACATGCAGCAGTTCAGAGAAACCAGAAAACTTTAACCATGTTTGGAATTCTGTACAATCTGCACTTTATAATAAAGCTAGTTTGCAACTTCAAACAACAATCAATCATTTATGTTATTTCATTTAGTAAAGAATTTTAAAAAGGTACCTTGCAACAGCTTATTTTTTAATGGTTTAAAAAAAATAAAATGCCACATAGAGAACTGTTGATACATCCCCTGTACATGATGTTTCAATTGGTTTTATGTAGTTATCAAGTTTGTTTTGCTTATATATGTGTATCAAACTGGAACTTTTTTCAACTGTAAATATTTGGTTTTGTTAAATAAAGTCATGTAAAGTTATCTTAATCACCTATTGTCAGTGTAATTCAGAAGTTAAAAATTCAGGTACCTGTCTGTTTCTTCATAGGCTTCTTTAGCAGTTTTTGTCTGTCCAAAATCGGGACTTTGGAACATTTATGTATTGCAGGTGGAAGATTTTTTTCAGTGATGCTTTCCAAGTTCTTGTGTTACAACACCTGTTGTATTACATGTGACATTTAGAAGATTTGGTACTTACTGTGCCCGGTGGTTTAATCCATTTCATATGTCTTTCTCTGGACTAGGTCTGAGACCTGATAAATTTATTACGAAAAGCAGATGTACATACATCTTTGAGAGATGCACATGACTCAGAAATGCTTGAACACCTTATCCTTTCTTTGTTTTAAAAGAAGAAATCTTAGTTTATTGCAAGTTTAAAGGCATTGCTGTGCTCAACTTAAGTCAGTATTGTTTTCTTACATAGGTGTAACTTCAGAGGTTAAAGTGGAGAAGCTGTATGTTGCTTATTTACCTGAAAAGAGGTTAAAGCACCAAATAGAAGTTAGATAAAAGTGGGGAGAGAAGACAGTACCTGTGCAACAAGACTACATGAGGGATGCAGTTAAAGTCATGGCTACCAGGAATCTAGTTTCTCAGTTAAACACATCTCTCACTTCCTTGTACTGACTTACTGGTTGATTTGCTGGATTAGAATGTACAATCAAATAAAAGCCTATACCAGTTTGATACTGACAGAGCTTTATATTGGATATATTTCAGGAGTTGCACAAAATTGATCAACACTGGATTTACTTTTCCTTACCTGTTATCCTGATACAAATGCCAGTCTGTTTTATGAGTGAAATACTTTCCCACATGCCAGCACATGAGATTAGGAAATAAAAAGGTATTTGTCTGTACTGCTTCCTGATGGAATGTCTTCCTCTATTTATAGGAGGAAAATGGAGGAATCTTTGATCTGCATCCTCAGGGTGCTTATGGAAGACCAGGGTAGCAGTGGATTGTCTCAACAGCTCAGTGCTATGAAAACCAGTCCTGGAGATGGTGTGTGAAGTTTAAGCAAATGCCTTAGTAGTGTTTGTTTCAGTAGAAATACTCAGTTCAGGCAGTACACTGTAAACATTACATCTTGTATGTCTTAAGCCAAAAGCAGCAAGAAGCATGAGAATTTTCCTGGCAGAAATTTGTAAGACGAGGAGATGACTGCTGATCATCCTTAATTATTTATGAAAACGGTTTCATGGAACACCAGGAAGCTACTCAACTGGTGCGATAGCTGCTTTTTCAGCAGGAGAAGAGCTCACTATTTTTGGTAACAAGGCTAAAGACAAAAGGTACTGATTTTGGTGTCTTTTTTCTTAATTTATTTTTTAAGATAAGTGGTTGGCAGTTACACTTGTGTCCTTTTACTGCTCAGCAGCAACAGACAGAAGTAATCTACTGGTATTTTGTGAAAAGTTTTTGAGTATTAGTTGTGTAATGTCTCTTCATGAATGGAGTGTTTGAGCTACTGGAGGTAAGAATACTTGGGTTGTTTGCAGGACAGGAGCCTGCACTGTTCTGCAAAGTTTATGCAACAGTTCTACAGAACTGTAAGGTCTTACAAGAATATTACCAAATTGCTGCTGCATGATTGTAGTAAGAGTAAGAAATTATTGATCTCTCATTTCTCTGTGATAAAAGATTTAAACCTTCAATAGTGTAATAACCACTTTAATTATATTTTTACTTTCTTTAGTTCAGAAAACCTAGTTCAGAGATGATTTAAAAGGGAAAGATGTGAGCGATTCCTAGAAATGTCTTTGTCTATTGATCTACTTTTTATCCCTGTGTAAGAGCGTTCAGTGACTTGTATACTTTAAATGCATATCCAACTTATTTTGGAACAAGAACCATCAGCTCAAATGCAGCTCAGCAGTACAGGGTATAATTCCAACCTGTGGTGGAAAATGAAGACTCCACTCCTACTCTTTACCACTGGGATGTGGCTTCTTTCCTGCAAAATTCACAGCAGTTGAACACTTGAATCTAGGCCTTTAAAACCCAAGTATCCCTAAAATGGGACTAAAGATTGCTGATCTAAGCAAAGTGGTGTGGTATCACACATAGGCGTTAGCAACTAACTAGGTAGGATTGATTCAGTGTTTGGGCACAGCAGCTAGCGATGGCCTATAAGGAGCCTACCAAAGTTGCAGTTCCTTTAAGGATGAGAGCAAAAGATATCAGAGCTCCAACATTTTACTGGCCTAAGATATTTCTATGTTCTTGACATCCCTCCCATCAAGAACAATGTTACAACAGAAGCAGCAAGAGCTGCAGGATGTTGATCAGTCTCATAGTCACTGTCATGGGGGAGCTGGACTTCAAAGAACATATTATTTAGAAAGGGGAAGCTGCTTCCTGTAACTAAAGCTCTGTGAGCTGTACAGTCATAAACATGTAAATATTTGTTGCTCCCCTTCAGTCTTCCCCCTCCCCCAGAATTCTGATATACTATGGTCAAGCAGTGCAGGGCGAACTGAAAGGATGATGGGATTACACTACTCTCTACCTCTTCACCCACCATGAAGGAGGAGGACAAGGCCCAGTACCCCCTGAAACTGTAAAAGCTGAAAGACAAAATTCAAAATTCTAGTTTTGAGTAATAGCATTTATGTAAATATTTATACTGTGAAAATAGTTCTTAAAATGATAAACCTTTCTTCTTGTGCACTGCCAATGCAAGCTTGTCGGTCAAGTACGTTTACAGTATGGGTGAGTGATTTAGTGCTTGTGTAGTAGTATGGTGGCTGTGTGCAAGTCCTGTCCAGTATTGAAAACAAGCTTCCCTCCCATTCTCAGCCACATCTACGAAAATTGCCCCCTAGGCTGTGCCCGAAGGGCAGCTGGAGTTACTGTACAGGCACAGTTAATGCCAAATTAGAAAATCCATACAAAAGGGTGGCGGGATCAGTGTTTGAGCTGGGGTAGGGCAAGTGCTCTGCTTACACAATATTGCCACGGGCTGAAAGGACTGAGTGCTGAGATGGTTTTCTAAAAGTGCAGACTTTCAACTGAGGTTTTTTTGGTTTAAGACAGGCGTATGTTTGTGGTTTCATTCAAAATGAGTGACTACTGTAATCACTGAATGCATAATACTGACACACCACTTAAAAAAGGCTTTTTTGGGAGTGTGGGGGTAATGTATTCCTCAGGACTTCACAAAGGAACAGCATGTTAGAAATCAGAATTATGGAAAACTCCCTTGCCTATTTCTTTTCTATGCTTGCTTTTTTTTTTTTTTTTCCTTCAGTCATCCTCAGCAAGGAGAGAGGAATTGGCTTCCTTGATTATATTTTTCTGAATTCCCCTACAAGTAAGGATCAGAGCAGCATGGTGATGTTTCAGTGTTTCCAGTCGCTGACTTAGCAGCCCTATACTATCCACCTTTTCCTCAAAGTCCCGAAGCAGTATTTCATTCCCAAGCAATCCACACTTCTGCTGCAATTGCAAATTGTTTCTCCACAGTTTGTCTCTGGCCTGTTTTGTTTTGGTCAGAATGTCTCTCTTCTGTGACAAGACGGTGTCAATATCCATCAGTTCAGCCTTTCTACGCTGGTTTTCAGCTTCCACAAACTGCAGTTTTTCCCTGAAGTGGCTGAGAGTGTGTACTGTGTTCGATACCTTCTTTTTGAGCTTCAGGATTTCATCACTGAGGTTGTCAATCTTTTTGCTGTATGTTTGATTCTCTTTCTTCACATGCTCAAGGTCCATAAAGTGTTGACTCTCTGCCTCTTCTCCCTGAGCTTTCAAGATGGTTTCAAGGTTTTGGATTTCATGCTTCAGCTTTATGTTTTCCACACGGGCCTAAAGGAGTAGAAAGAAAAGAATTACTCCCATTTCTTTAATCCTTGCCCTGGCAGGTAAGAAGTGCCTCTGATTAAAATAAGTCATGACAAAAAATAAAGCCTCAAGGGGTGAAAGCATTGTACATATGCTGTTCAATAGAGAGCAAGAGATGTTAGGGGAAGGCAGCGCTCTTGTCTGTCTGACAGAAGAGGAATACACGGGCCTCTTCGGAAACCTTTTTGACAAGAGGTGATAGAGCGTGATGGGACACCCCAGAGGGCAGCCCCGGCTGGGACGGGGGCTTGTGCTTCACCTCGCGCACTTCTTGTTCTTTATCCCATTCCCTGGCCTGGATGCGATCCACCGCCGCCGCCTCCCTGCCGCCCAGCCGCCGGCCGAAGCTGGAGACGGCCACCGCCTTCTTGCCGGCCTGGAAGGCGGCCCACTCGGCCTGGGCCCGGGCCTGCCGCTCCTCACCGTCCCGCCGGCGGGCGGCCACCCGCTCCTGGCTGGCAGCGGCCGCCTGCTCCCGCTGCTCCCGCAGCTCCTGCAGCTGCAGGAGGCGCTGGGCGTACAGCTGCGGCCCGTCCGCGCCCAGCGCCGCTCGCCGCCGCCGCCTCTCGCCCTGCCCCAGCCGCAGCAGCTCGCCCAGCCGCAGCTGCAGGCGGACGCTGGCCTGCTGCAGCCGCTCCCGCTCGCCCGCCAGCCCGCAATGCTCCTCCAGCAGCGCCGCCCGCTCCCGACGCTCCTCCTCGCCCTCCTCCCCGACGTCCCGCTCCTCGGCCGCCTCGCTGCTCCTCCGCTCGGGGACGGACGGCGCCGGGGGGCTCAGGACCTCTTCAGCCCGGACAGCAGGAGACGCCTCGCCAGCGGCACCGTGCCGGTCTCTCGCCTCCTCCTCGGCACCTCCGGCTGCTGGCGTGGTCACCGGGAACCCCGGGTCCGACGGCTCCGAGTGCCCCGGCAGTCGTTCCACTACCTCCGGCTCTGACGGCTCCTCCAGCCTCATCTTCTCTGGCTCGCAGGGCTCCGGCCCCGGCGGCTCCATCTCCTCCAGCCTCAGCTTCTCTGGCTCGCAGGGCTCCG